>JAABKJ010003349.1:0-26130 GCA_011634705.1 Andricus grossulariae
CTATCTACCCTTCACCTATATACCCATCCACACATCACTACTTTCCAACCGAGCAATTCACGCCTACCCCGAAAGGGGACGGCTTAATGATATAATAATAATAATAATAATAATAATAATAATAATAATAGTGGTGATAAAAAGCCCTACAAATTTCATCAAGTTATCCGCAACCGTTTTCAGGTTATCGTGTTCACAAAAAAGTGTGACATCCACACACACACACACACACACAGAGACAATACACATCCGGACAATTGCTTAGAACATTGTATTAGACATTTTTAAATTGAGAGAGGTTTAATTAAATTAATATAACGATTTTGGAAAATGTTAGCATCACAAAGCTTCCTCCATGAGGAAGCAAAAATTTAAAAAAAGACTGTCTTTAGTTTTTAATTTTACATAAAACTGCTATTTCGCATTCTTTTGGGCATTTTCCGGGCAAAATACAAGGCGGTTAGTGGAAACAATATTGAAACTTATTTGGTGGAAATTCTTCCTTGAACAGTCCTTAAAAATGACTAAACTTTAATTTGAAAGAAGTTAATAACAACGACTTCTTTTTTCCATTTTTTCGAAAAATGACCTATTCCCATTTAAAATCCCATGTGAATTTCAAAAGGTCGTGGGCACGGGTTAATGTGGACTGTTTTGAAAAAAGGGAATTTCATTTTCCTGAACACGAACAAATTGGGGAAAATGAATAGCCAGATTTTTTCAGTACGAATAGCGGGACCTAAATTTCAATACAAATAGCCGGATTTTTTGAGTACGCATAAAAACTGCCTTTAATTTAATATACGGAAATGAAAAAAAAAACTTTCAATATACTTACATTGAAAATGAACTTTTCAAGTCTATTTTAAAAATGCATACGATTTGCACATATAAAATAAATCTATAACTGGGATTCACTATGTATATTCCTAATGGAAATCCAGGACTTTGATTGGTTCAATGAGTGGGCAAAAGGGGGTGGGGTCAATTTGAATAAAACGTCAGGATCGTATCTGCATTTTACAATAAATTCGTATCATGCTAACCGATCTTTCTACAAGTTCTTCACCAAGGACATGATTACGAAACATGTCGAGCGTGTCTTGTCGGTTTTTGTTTTTTAAGCATCAGGGTTGGGCGTTGTTTTTATTTAATTCACGCAGTTTAATTACAGTGTTTTATTATTTCATTTCTTACACATTTTTAATTCACTATTATACATTTAATAAAAAGTATCTTGAATACTGACAAATATATGAAAAACGAATCAGTGGAATGCACTAATTAACAATGTAATATTTTGAACTGTATTGTTTTTTGCAGATATACGATTATAACAATATTACAATAAAAAGTAAAGATGAAATCTAAAGATGAAAAGTGAAGCTGAAACGTTTAGCTAAAAATGAAAGTTCAAACTTCAAGTTGACATGCAAAATTGAAATGTTAAGTCGAAATGTAAAGTTGAAAAATAAATTTGAAATATTAAATTCAAATCGAGAAAAAAAATTCACTTCGGAAATCTTTTTCAAAGTCACCATAGAATAAAAAAATCAAGGATTCAGGATCACGAAAATCAGATTAAGATTTGCAAGATTTCGGAGATCACAAGATTCAGCGACTCAAAGAAAGTTGAATTAGATTCAAATCTCACTGGAGAACTCGGAAATCTGTCAAATCTTCAAAAATCTTAGCGAATCTTGAAAACATCCTTGAGAGGTTTTTTGAAATTTGAGTTTAAATAATTTCAGAAGTGAATAATCTCTCGATTAAAATATAAAATGGAAAAGTTCGATAGAAAGGTTAAGTTGACACTTGAAATTTCAAATTTAAAAGTAAAACTGAAACTTTCCGGTGAAAAATAAAATTTAAATGTTGAAGTTGGAATGGAAAACTGAAACCTCAACTTGAAACGCAAAGTTGACACTTACAGTTGATATGTACAATTTTACATGTAAAATAAAAAGATCAAATCTGATGTATGCCTAAATGATACAAAAAAAGAAGCTAGATTTTAAGATTCTGATATAAGCTGTAATAGATTTAAAGGTGCTCGCACTGGCTGAAATGTGTGAGAATTTTGTTTTTGTGTTTTAGGGATGCTCTCAACGGAAGAAGAGGCATTATTGAAAGTACAATATGGTAGAAGACGTGGGTTGACGAGGAAAGGTTGAAGTTGAAGTAAAGCCGATGGCTCTGGCAAAAGAGTGATATCATAAAAAAAAGAAAAGATGGGGTCGCTGCCAAATCTCCACGAACTGTCAAGAGACAAGCTGGAAAGTCCTGTTTACCGACCAGCTCCAATTGGAGGTCTTGGTCCCTTGAGGTTACCACCACAACCTCCGCCCCTGGCACACACCCACAAACGAGCCAGGAGCAGTGGTCACCACCATACCTTGTGGGACAATGATGCAATGCTCGAGGTATAATTTTAACATATTGCTGTGAGAATTTAGTAGACCATTTTTTGAAACATTTCATTTATATCAAACATTATTAAATAATAGTTTTTAAAGAATTTTGTCGCGAAATGAAAAATATTAGAATTTCGTAATAAGTACCGACAAACGGGGTCATTTCGGACATGTGGGGTAAATTCGGACATTCCTACATTGTTAGTTTAAATTACTTGATGTGGAATTTATAAGAAAAAATCTTATTTTTTCGACTTCTTCCAGACTATTTATAAATAGTCCAGACTTTTTACAAATAGTCTGGAAGAAGTTCAATAAATAAGGTTTGATTCTGGTTAAAACCATCTTATGTAATTTAAACTATCAATTTAGGAATGTCCGAATTTACCCCACATGTCCGAAATTACCCCGTTTGACGGTACGTGAAAGTGAAAATGTAAAGTGTAAAAGTAGAGTTGAAACTGCAATTTACAATGTTAAGTTGAAACCTAAAGTTGAAAGTTTAGGTTTTGATGATAAAGCTAGAGTCTTTAAAGTTGTTTTCATTTGTGTTTATTAATAAATTAGCATCAAGGAGATGAAAATGAATTATTACTTGTTTACCGTAATAAAATTTCAAGGCAGCATATCAGGAATCTAATTTATGTGAAATAATTATGTAAGTAGATAATGTGAGAATCATGTGATTTAAAATCCATTAAGGAGTAATTTCCAAATATTGTAAGGGGCCGTTCAAAAAGAACGCCACACTGCTAGGGAAGGTAGGATTAACAATCTTTGTGACGAATTGTGACGTAGCAGGGAGGGATGCAGAATGTGACATCACACGTTGAAAATATGAAGAAACTTCCCCTTTTTTTGTTTAAATACGGATTGAATTAATAGAACTCAATATGAAAATGCGACTATTTTTATTTAAAAGTTCATTCTTTTTGTACAGAATTATTCTTGTTTGGTTAAATATTCTAATATTTGGTAAAAAATTAAACTATTTAGTCGAAAATTAACTTTTTTGTTGAAAGTTTATGTTTTTGGGTTGAAAAAGTCATTGATTTGTAGAAAATTGGTCTTTCTTGTTTTAAGTTGATCTATTTTCATTGAAAATGTAGATATTTTTTTTTAAATTTGTCTGTTTTGATAGAAAATTAATCTTCTTGATGGAAAATTCATCTTTTTGGTGAAAGAAGTTGAATTATGTACTTTGTTTAAAATTCGCTTCTTTAAGATTCACCACTTTGGTTAAAAATTGAACTATTTGGTGGAAAATTCAGGTATTTTGTTCAAAATTCGCCTGTTTTGGTAGAAACTTTTCTTGGCGCCGTAAAATTAATCCTTTTGGTGAACAAAATAAATAACTGGTTAAAAATTATTCGTTTCTATGTTTGATGGTTTTTTGTCTACATGGTCGATAATAAATGTTTTGTGAATATTGATTATTAATTTTTAAAGTTGTGAAAAAATCTCTCTAATTTGTTGAAAATTCACTGTTTTCTTTAAAATTCTACTTTTCGGATTAAAAATTCAATCGTCTTCTAAAAAACTCGTATTTTGGGCTTCAAAATTCAACTATTTGATTGAAATTGCAAATGGCTTTGATTGAAGTTTAATATTTTTGGTTCGAAAATTCGACTATTTGGTTGAAGATTTATCTTCACAGGGTGAAAATTCAACTATTTGGTTAAAAATATATCTACTTTGTTGAAAATTCAATTATTTTGTTGAATGTTACACTATTTTGTTGAATGTTACACTATTTTGTTAAATTCATCTTTCTCGATTGAAAATTCAACTGTTTTGTTGAAAAGTCGTACTTTTAGATTAAAAATTCATCTTTTATGTTGGCAAAGTCCGTTCGTCCACCTGACGTACTTATTTCCATGGAGGGGAACTAGGAGAAATAAGCGGAGGAGTAGTGAAGGGGAATGATGGGAGGGTAAGTAGGGGGGAATAAAAGGTGGGAATGTATGTGAAGAAGGGGGATGCGGGGAAATGAGGAGAAGTAGGGGAAGTGAGGGGAAATTATGGAAGGGGAGGTAGGTGAAATTAAAGGAGATAAAGTATGTGAATTAGGGGAAATGAGGGGGAGTAGCGGAAATAGGGGAAATTAGGGTAGTGGAAGTGAGGGTAAATTAGGGTGAGGACGTAGGGGGAGTGAGGGCAAATTAGGGAGAGGAATTAAGGGAAGTAAGTGTATGTGAGGGGAAGCAGGAAAAATGAATAGAAATGAGGATGAGTAGGGGTGGGAAAGGGAAGTAAGAGAAGTGGACTGTTATCTGGGAAAGCGTTAAAGAGGGAAGTAGAGGGAGACTGAGGGGAGCAAAGAGTGAAGTGAGGGGAGGAAAATTAAGTTTGAGTGGTTTGAATGACCTAATTAACGTCTTAATAGGCTACGAAACTCATTTTTGTAGTTCATTATTGGTTCAAAATTAACTTTTTTATTAATAATTCAATTATATTCTACGAAATTCAGCTTTTTGGCTTGAAAATTCAACTATTTGGTTAAAAGTTCATCATTGTAGGTTCAACATTTATCTCTTATGGTAGAAAATCTTTTTTTTGGTTGAAAATTCAACTAATTTGTTGAAAATGAAATATATTTTTACTTGAAACCTTAAACTTAAAATTATTTGTGACGAAGAAGGGGAGGGGTACAAAAAGTGTTAAAAATAGCGTGATGTAGTTTTTTGGAACGTCACTCAATATAATGAGCATTAATCTCAGTAGTCGGATAGTGTTAAAGAATTAGAAGAAATATGATTCATTTGCATAATCAATTTAAAAATATTCAAAAACTGAGAAGAATATTGAATATAATTATGCAACTTCTTGATATGATGTTATATACATTCCTTATAAGATTTTACCATTTTTTCGAAAAACGTAAAACCTCCCCCCTCAAGTTTGAACGTAGCAGTGAAATAAACATGATAGTCCAAGTGGTACTTTAAATTTAACTAAATTTTTTACAAAAGAATACGCAAATTGATGTGAAGGCTTTTTTGTCATTACAAGTTTTTTTAAATAGTGTGCCAACAGTTTTTTCATATTTTTTTTTAATTTTGCGAGAAACAGTATTTAACATATATTTAAAAATTCAGAGCGTAAAAACAGTTACAATAATAATAATAGAAAAGTATCTGTCAAAAAATTAGTGGAAAAAATTTAAATAAACGGAAAATAGTTAAAAAATGCTTTAAAACATTTAATTTGTCGGATAAGTAAAAATTTATGACAAAAAACGGAAAAATAGAGATCATATGTTGGAGACTCCCCAACAAACTGTAATAATCTTTCGTAAGCTAAGTTTAAACCCAGAGACATGAATCTCATTTTTTAGAAAACAAAAATTTGTCCATGTTAATCTGATGGGATTATCCGGGCATTTGCGACACGTCTTAATTTAATATCAAGCGATTTGGCTCAAACTTTTTTTTCCGGGAACCTCAAAAAATTAGGGAGGGTGGGGGTGACATGCCCACTATTCGAAAGGTATGATTATGGACCATTGTAAGCCCCATAAATCATATTAGAAACTTTTTTCATTTGAGTTTGCCTAATTGTACAAGTTATAAATTTTAAGCCCTACGTCAAGTAGGGGCTCAACTGACATTTGAATAAGTCACCATTCAGTTGATCTATTCAAATATTAGTTAAGTCCCACTCTGACGCGTGGTTTTAATTATTAAATGACTAATGAAAATTAAATTTTAAAAAACAGCATATGGCGACATACTCCCCGATATCCTGTCGATCTGCGAGGGCTTCTGCCTTGTCCTGGAGGCGAAGGGAGTCGATGAGTTCATCAGCTGGAGCATCTTCAGTTCGCCGTTTGATAGCAGCGGTGAGAACAGCACCCTCGGGACCAAGACCTCCGAAAAAAGCAGTTTTGAGGCACTGTGCTGCACTGCTCTTGGGTCACGCTACGTGTTCGGCTGCAATCCTGCCCATGTTTCCCCTACAAGCTGGTCTTGGGGGCTTTGATCCATATTTGGGTCCAGCTTTGCTGGCTCTCCTCTTCGCAGCCGCTACTTTAGCCACTTGTTTTGCCCCCATCATCACTCAGAAGCTTGGCACCAATCTAACTGTCATCGGTGGACATGTTGTCACTAGCATCTTCGTCGGCGCCCATCTTTACCCCAGGTATATCTTTTATCCTATCTAATTAACAAAATCCTTGACTCATATTCTGGATCCAACCTGATCTTATAAATTCGAATTTTTTCATAGGTGGTACGTCCTGGTACCAAGTTATGTATTGCTGGGAATCTGGATGAGTCCAGGGTTTTTGGCAAGAACCTCACATGTGAATGTCTGTGCAGCCAGTCTTGGTCTCGTGTGTGCGGATCCTGAAGATCCAGATGATACAAGAAGAGATTGTTTGCTGAGAAGACTAAACAGAAGCATGAAATTGGCAGAGGATATGGGCCTTGCTTTTGGTAAATAATTTTGTTTTACTAGTTAATAGCAGTACCTGCCTGGATTTTTATTTCCTAATATCAAAAACATAAACACAACCAATTTTTAAATACTTAGTGTGGAAAATTTTTTTAAACGATTTAAACTGATTTAATAAATACAATATGATAGATTATATATATATATATAGATATAGATATGATAGATATTTTAAAGTTATAACGAAATAAATTACATTTAACAATCAACGAAAAAGATGTTTGGCTGAGGTTTTGTTGAAGTTCAAACCCTTAAAAATTAAGAAATGTGAAATAAAGATATTGCTGTTTCACGAATATTAAATTATTTGAAATAATAGAAATTATAATTCGCGCGGTACGTACGCGAGAAGTTTCTCCTTGGCAGTCGGCACATTCTCAATATAAATATTTCAGGGTGGCTTTTAAAAATAGAAACAAATTTTTGGTCTTTTCCTGGTTAAGAAACATTTTCCCAGGTCATTGAAATTGAAAAATTAAAACTTTAAAACCTGAAAAAGTTTCCAATTTAAGTATTAAATATTTAACTGCAAAATCAAAACAACATAACTCGTTTGATTTTAAGGGGTTAGGGTCAGTCGCATGGCAAAAAAAAAACGATTTTTTAAAGCATTGTTTTTTTAAATTTGTTTTATTACTTATTGACACATGTTCTACAGTTCGAATAATACACATGTCAAGAAGTTACAGTAATTTTTTCAAATGAAAAATATCGATAAACAAGTAAGTTATAGTTAATCTGCCATAGGTCCAAACAAAATTAAGTGTTTTGCGGTGCGCATCGTAACTTATGACTGAATCATTTGAAACAAAAAAATACAACGGGATTAGTTAAAAAACGATATTCTCTTGCACTTGAACGAAGAATTAAGTCAAAAATTTTAATTCTTCGTTCAAGTGCAAGCGTCAAATGCCGCCAAATTTTAAAATATCTGGAACCAAGTATTAGAAAGTGTACACACTTTCCATCAATCATAAGCATGGTTAAAAAACATTTAACCTTTGAAAATAAAGATTGAGAATAAATGAAATTTTCTTCGAAACTAGGAGCCTTTTTTCTTTTCTTTTTTTACGTACATTTTTTTGAAAAACATAACTTAAAAAAGTCAAATTGTGTAACAAAATTGAACAAGAGGGCTTAAAAAGAAGTATGTTTAAAGAAAATCAGTTTTTTTTAAAACATATACTCAAGAAAGTCAATTTGTGTAATATAATTGCACAAAAGGAGTTAAAACGAGAGAAAAATGTTTCTTAACAATATTGTAATCGGCTCATTAGAGACAGTTATATGACAAATGAAAAAAGAGGAAGAAAAAAGAGAAAAGAGACAACCAAACTACCTCACTCTCTTTTCTTTATTATTTATCCGTCTTTTTTATTCTACCAGGATCCAACCTTTTTTTGTCTGAAAAAAGCTTAGATTGTTTCTGTTAAATACCTTCAGTTTAAAAAATGAACATATTATTATTAATTCATAAAAATAAGCGGCCGATAGGTTTCGTGCGGATAACATCTTTTTCAAAGATTTACAACTCTCATTATATTAATAAAAAATTATTATGTTAAATAGAAAGGGCATAATGAACCCTATCGAAACTGTAGTGAAAACAAATTTTTTTAAATTTATATCCAAATTTTTATTATAATATGTAGATTTTTCAAACTAAAGGTATCAAAAGGAAACAAGCTGAGATTTATGTTTGGTAAAAAAAGAACCCTTAATTCGAAAACAGTCAAATTCTTTTTACCTTTCATTAAATCCTAATAATAACTCCTTAAAGAACTGCAAAATTAGCCACTATTAAAAAAAAATCCAAATTAAACAAATTAAACGTAGTAGCCTAACGCATTGTACAATTTGAAATTTAAAATCTCCAAAGCTGAACAAGTTGAAATATAATGCCCGTAAAATTTAATAATTGTAAAGAAGGATGCAAAACTGTACATTTTAAATTATTTGTATCTGCTCAATAACACTTGCATAACAAAATTATACATGTAGAAATTTGTAACATTCCTGATTGAGCATTTAAAAATTAAAAAACTTAGAAACGAATATTATCGAATTTAAGCTTTTGAAGCTGAAAATTTGAATTATAAAATGTTTTAAATGATGCAAATTATTATCAGGTATCTATTATATCATGAAGTATCAAGTGACATTCAACGTGATTGGTTAGATTTTTCTAAACTGAAAAAACTAACTAAAATTAGGCTGTGCCTAGTTGTTCCTTAGAATTGGCTTATCCCGAATTTCGGGACGATGAGACACTTCATTAAAATTAATAATTTCAAATTTCGCATCACGCTTTTTAAAATTCTCTCATTTCAATCAAAAATGCAAAACTAATAATTTGAAAATGAATTTTATAATATGTCAAACTGACGTATACTAAAATTCGCGAAAAGCGAGCGAAACATAGGAGCTTCAATGTGGACAGAATGAATGAAACGTAGATTATTGTATATCTAATAGAAACAATTTCAATGATAAAATTTGAAAAATTCGTATATTAAAATGTGAATTTCAATTTTTAATAACTTGTCTATAATAGGTTGCTTTATAGCATCGATCCTGATTAGAATAACAGACATGACGCCCATGAATTTGATGCTGGATGGAGAATCGGAGGAAGAATGTGGCGCAGAATATTGTCCTGAGAAAAAGATGCACTTATACAATGAAGATAATCGTCAGTTGATACTAATAACACATTTTTAAGTTATTTCCTTTGGCGCTTTTTTAACTGTGCGAGTTGCTTGCATGATTTTGTCACAGGCCGTGAAACATTCCCGCTTAATTTTGAGCATGGCCAAATTTTCTATTGCATTTATATCCTTTAATTCAATACTCAATTAAAACTTGGCAAATTTGTTTTAGTTCATAATGAAACTATATTTGAAGCAACGATACCACCTGGAACTTCAAAAATAATAGTCAGTGTGTGGTTGGGTCTTGCAGTCCTTGCAATTGGCACTTCTTGTGCATTCCTGGATTCGAGATTAAAAGAGCCGCAGAATATTAACGATAGGGTCAGCACGGATAATTTACTGAAATCCGTGAAAAGCGCCTTTCAAGACCCCAAATTACAATTAGCAGCACCTCTCACCTTATTTGTCGGATTAGAGCAGGGCTTCATATACTCTGACTTTACGGAAGTGAGTATTCAGAAAAAGCAAAGAAAATAAAGTTAATTAAAGGCGTTAAATAAGTAGTATTTCAATAATATTTTTATTTAAATAATCATTATTTCATTAGGCTTACGTCGTTTGCGCCTTGGGAGGTGCTGGTCCAGTGACCCTGAGTTTCCTGAGTCTTGCCTTACTTCAAGCACTTGCGGGCGCAACACTTTCTATGTTGATGAGGCATATCAAACGATATTATGTCATTGGTAAGTATTTATTCTTTATTAATTAGATATATTTTTATTTAGAAAAAAATTCAAAGTATCATGACGACGAAATATGTTATTTTTTAGAGGAAACTGGAACAATGTGTGCGCTACGCGCGCACTAATTACCCTTTAATTAGAAAAAAAACTCGGTTCATTTTGCAACTTCTTGTTATCGATTTTGCAGAAAATATTATATGATTTGAAAACGTATTATACGATTTGTAGAAGTTCCTTTATTATATAGAAAGAAAATTCCAGTAATTTCAATATGAATGACACAATTTTTTTCATTTACTTACAATTCTTTAAAATTAGCAGATTATTTTCCTCATTAAAAAAATATGTCTCGCCGCGTGTGAAATTATCCGACATCGTGCTTTTAACATTTTTTAACATTTAAAAAATATCAAAAATACATTTTCAAGGTATTTCCGGATGAAATATTCATCAAATTAGAATTTAATACTATTTGACTTTGATACGAATTTTCTATAAGATTCAATTTACCAAGTTTTCAGGGCATATTTGTCATATAAATAAATGTATTAAATTATTTTATTTTCATATCAAAATTTTATTTTTGAAGTTCAACAGTAAGAAAAATGTAAGATTTACGTGCATGATGAAACTGATAAGAATTCAAGATTTGTAATGTAACATTTTATTTAATCAAGGCAGATGCAAACAACAGTATTTCGATTTATATTTGACATGAGCACAAGTAACTTTATTGTTGAATAACAGTCAAAATAGTATTAATCCAATAAATGAAAAATAGGCGCTTTTCTATATTTTCATTGCATTGTTTACATTTAAATAATAGTTTTGAAAATAAACATTTAACTCAAACGGTTGATTTCTAATATTTATATTAAAAATTTGAGCTTCTCTTTATACCTTGATCCTGTAATATGACAAATTTTACTTCAAAAGTTGACACTTTAGAGGTTTTAAATATTTTTCAAGACGAGTACCTCTTAGAAAGAAAAACGCAAAAATCTTGAATTTCCAGGCTACTTAAATCAGTTCTTGCTCGAATCATCCTGTAAATTTTACGTTGGTTTTAGGATCTTTCTCCTAATATTATTATTCATTTTCCGCTTCTATCAGATTTTTATTAAAAATTTTATCATCTTTGATTAAGGAGTTTTAATTTTTTGTTCTCATATTATGTCAAACTCATGACAATACTACTCACCAGGGAAGGTCTTTAGGTATTCAGCGCCCGGAGGGTTATAACCGGTCAAAAAAGATTCCTTGAGGTACACACAACAGAGTTCAACCCATCATAGCCCCTACCTTTTCGATGTTTTTTTACCTCAACTCTGCAAAGTTTTGAATATTAACCATATTTATGCGGTTTTTCACATGCAGTTAAAACAAATTTTTTTAAATTTCGTTTCTCCTCGTTGCAAAATCTTATCTAGTACTGCATTGACAGGTTATTATTGATGTTTTTGAGGATTATTTACACGATTCTGATGTTAATTTTTTATTATAGCATCATCTTCATGAAGAATTTAACGTCTTAATTGATCATCTTGTAAATTCTACGATAATCGATAAATCTAATTTTAACGATATTTCTAACAAGAAGGTTGAATGAGAGTTTTTCTTTCATATTTTTCGTGGGATGTTTCTTACTCAATCAGAAATAAAATTGACATGCATCTACATGTACTTCGGAAACGACCCTCCGCTTTCCAACAACTGTCATGACCCCTATATTTGCAGGCCTGTGTTATCGTAGAATTTACAGGACGATCAATTAAGACGTCAAATTCTTCATGAAGATGATGTTATAATAAAAAAGTAACATCAGAATCGTGTAAAAAATCCTCAAAAACATAAATAATAACCTATCTGTGCAATAATAAATAAGATTTTGCAACGAGGAGAAACAAACTTTGCAGAGTTGAGGTGGAAAACATCGAAAAGGTAGGGGGCTAGGATGGGTTGAACATTGTTTTGGGTACCTCAAGGAATCTTCTCTGACAGGTTATAACTCTCCAGGCGCTGAACACCTGAAGACCTTCCCTTTCATTTGTTAATTATTGATAAAAATCAATATAACATCAAGCCTAAAGTTCTACATTTTTCTCCACTATATCACATAAAGTTAGATAGTTGATCTAACAATTAATACCACTGAACTCATTATAAAAATGTTTAATTTACAAAGTTTGCATAATACTATTGTGTATTTAAAAAAAAACAGTGAACATTTTGTACATTTTTTGTAGCTTAACAATACTACATCAATTTATTGTAAAAGCTTTTAATTTTACCATTAGATATAATATTATCATCAATAATATTTTTGTAGTTATAAATATTATAATAATATAAATAGTATTTATCATCATAATAATATTATAAAAAACGCGAAAGCGCGTTAATTAAAAATATAATAATGATATTTATATCAAGTATAACTTACATAATCAAAGATGTTAATGATTAAAAAAAAATAGTATACGTTTTCAGTACTTGTAGAGCGTGGCGAAGCACAGAGAGTTCAAACAATATTGTAGGGTTGTAACGCTTCGTGTTTCGCCCCGCTCTACAAAGTACTCTAAACCGAATTTTCAATAGAGTTGGTATAAAAAATTATATGGATTATTTGAGGCAAACCACAGCAAATGAAACTCCTGTGATTTGAGGTGGGTAAACGTAGAAGTACCACTTTGTCCAAACAACGTATGCTCATTTAGGGTTCTTGCATGAGCCCAGGTGCAATTTTTCAAAAACACACCAAACATCAATTTTCTAAAACCATCCCTTAACATTTGAGAACTACCCCTTACCCAAAAGTACTGATAAAGTGCAAGAAAAAGTATTGAATTAGTTTGGAATATTTTCTAGCCATCTGAAAACATCAGACCCTTTTCCAAAAACCACCCCTAACACGTGAAAACCACCCCGTAAAGCAATGCGATAATAAACTGAGAATGAAGTGTATCAGCAGTGTTTGATTTTCTCGGACCGTGCACAAACATCGTATGCCCTATGCCGAAACTAAGGGAAAATTTAATTCACAAAAGCCAGTGTTTTGGCTCTTCATCTTTCCAAATAAATGCATGGTACTGCCAGCTTAACGTAAAGCTAGCAGTACCACAGTAGAAATATTTGTTATACCAACTTTGTTATTTCATAGGAATTGAGGGCTCATTTAGGGCACTTACATGACCCCCGGTGCAATGTTCCAAAAATAACCCCTATCACAAAAAGATACGCTGAAAAATAAATATGCACTAGTCATAAAAATGAGTACATGAGAATTGAGGGCTCATTTTAGGCTCTTCACTGTAAAAACTAGAGATCTCTTTTTTAACGGTATCATTTTTTTCGTGTCCTGTTTTTGAATAAAATAACTTCACGCTGTTATTTTCTATATTAAACAAATGAATCTGGGTTCGCAACAGTGGTCTCATTTAAGTACAAGTCGAAACTATTTTTTCTGAGTCTTGTTGTTTAACCTGAAACTCGCCGTATAATAATACTTTGTTTTTACAGTGATGCAAGAGCCCTGAATGAGCCCTCAATTCCTGTGAAAGAAAAAAGTTGATGCAAAAAATACTTCTACCATGGTACTGCTACCTTTACGTGAAGCTAACAATATCATGCATTTTTTTTTAAATGCAGAGGCTAAAATTTGGCTTTTGGGTATTAAATGATCCCTAATTGAGCCTTTAATTCTGGCGGAGGGCATACACTGTTTGGGCACTGTCCGAGAAAATCAAAAACTGCTGACATACTTAATTCTCAGTTTAATGTCGCATTCCTTTACGGGGTGGCTTGCACGTGTTAGGAGTGGTCTTTGGAAAAGGTTTTGATGTTTTCAGACGGTTAGAAAATATTCCAAACTGATGCAATACTTTTTCTTGCACTTTATCAGTACATTTGGGTAAGGGGTAGATTTCCTATGTTAAGGGATGGTTTTCGAAAATTGATTTCGGGTGCGTTGGGGAGCCTAAAATGAGCCCTCATTTCTGATACATTCATTTTTATGACCAGTGCATATTTAGTGCACTTTATCAACACTTTTGGGTAAGGGGTAGTTTTACAATGTTAAGGGATGGTTTTCGAAAATTGATTTTGGGGGCGTTGGAGAGTCCTAAATGAGCCCTCAATTTCGGTGAAAGAAAAAAGTTGATATAACAAATATTTCTACCATGGTACTGCTAGCTTTACGTAAAGCTGGCAGTACCACGCATTTTTTTAAAAAAATGCAGAGCTTAAAATTTGGCTTTTGGGTAATAAATGAGCCCTAAATGAGCCCTCAATTATGGCATAGGGCATAAGTTGTTTGTACAAAGTGGTACTTCCAGGTTTTTAAAGCCCTCACTTCGCATGAGCAGCAATGAAACAAACAGTATATACTGATACATAATATATAATTACAAATAATATATAATGTAGGAAAAAAATTGTATGGTATCTAAACTCCCAAAAAAGCAGAAACTTGAAATAAATTTCAATCCATTTTTTAACGTTTTCGCGTTTGTAATGGTAAACCATTTTTATCTATCTTAATTTGTTTTTTATTTCAATGAATTAATACGATGTCAGAAATTTTATTGAGATTGATCTGAAAAAATTCATTTGTTGAGGAGAGAATACTATTTTTGATTTTGTGAGTACACAAAATATCATAGTTTATGGGCAATATACTGCCGTAGGAAGTCACTTTTGCGTCAGTTTATAAGCGTTGGATTTTTGTGTGACGGAAAATGGATTTCCACGAGACTACAGGGAAAAACGGGAGAAATAGTTTAGGCGTCGAACCCGTTTCTGGCCTTATCGTATTTCAATCCACTTTCCCTCTGGTGCTCATTCAAACCGTTGTTACGCTTAAACTGTTCAAATTCGCTTTCGTTCCTCTACTAATTATTCTAAGCCGCATTTTTTACTCTCGGCCCGTCATATAACGATTTGATTAAATTTCCTACATTTTCACTATTCGTGAATAGCGACAGAAAAATCTTTTTTTGGTTCAAGGTGCAACTGCATAGTTGAAGGTGGAACTACTTTGTTACAAATTTATTGTTTTGGTTGATGATTCACAATTTTAGTTGAAAACCCTTTTTTTGTTTAAAATTTATCTATTTTCTTGACATTTTTTTATTGCAAATTAATTTTTTAACTGAAAATATGAATATTGCATGTTTAGTTCAACATTTATCTTCTTCAGTTGAAAATTCATTTATTTCGTGAAAAATTTCTGTATTTTGTTGAAACTTTGTCATTTGTTGTTCAATATTAATCTTCTTGGTGACTATTTCACCTTTTTGGTTGAAAATTCATGTATTTTGTTAAAATTAATCTTTTTTTGTAGAGAATTAATTTTTGTGTGTGGAAAATTCATCTGTCCTTCAATTGAAACTGAATTCTTAATTATATATGTAAATTTAGCAACATTCTTTCCTACGAGGAAAAGCGACAACAATGCTTTCGAGATTTTCGTGACACCTATTTTTTAGGGCAGGATTAGGCTAAATATATATTCCCGCTTTGAGAGGAAAAGTTTTTAATGAAGTTACGAGTAGTTGAATTTTGCCGTCTATTTTCTCATAAATTGTTTCTTTAAAATTCGATCGTTTTTTGACTAATTCATTCGTTCAAATTTTATTTTCAAATTCTGGTGAGTTTTACCGTAATTTTTTTTAACCTGTCGGAAAATTTGAATAAAGTGCAAAATTAACAAACTGTCGATGATTTGTTTCAAAATATTAATAATTGTTTTTCACAAAAAACTCACACTTATATTTTTGGTTATCTCTTTTTTTTAATTTGCCCATCTATCCTGTGAGTTTTACGTTGTGTAAATCATTTTTGTGGCTCGAAATTTTTTTTTCGTAACATGGAATTTTTTCTGCTTTCTTGGAATCAACGACAGATGCAACAAAAATTTTTAGATATAAATTTGCACATTTAGAGAAGTTTTACGATAAATATATATCGCTCTTTTGTGATATATTGCATCGTTTAGGACAAGAAGACGAAAATGCGGGCTGAAGCATTTTTTAGGCCGGAAAATTTTTTTTCCTGAAAATATAATTTTCGAATTTTTCCGTAAACGATGCAAGATACCACAAAATAGAGAGATATATTTTGGGGACTGAAAAATCCCGAAAACTGAAATTGCCGACACTGTTAAATCACCGAATGTTAAGATGTTAAGGTGTTAACCTCAAGGTGTTAACTAAGGTTAAGGTGTTAACTTAAAATTGTGCCATTCATATTGAATTTACTGGAATTTTCTTTCTATATAATAATTGTAACACCTAACTCTTAAGGTGTTCATCTTTTTTACATTTTACATTCGCGAAATTATAAAATTGCCGAAATATAAAAATCCCGAATTGGAAAATTCCTGACAGAAAATTGCCGAATTATAAAATATCCCAACGAGAAAATTATTGTTTGAATTTAAAATAACAATAGTTGTATGAAAATTACATTTGAAAAATGAATTAAAAAATAAGTGATCCTCGAACGAAAAACAAATTCTTGTTAAATTTTCTCCGATCCTTATATTTTCCAAATAAACTTTGCAGGATTCACTCACTTCAGCACTAAACTATCTTGAAATTTCTTTTTATTTTTATTTTTTTTAATTAAAAATTTGATTTTTAAGAACATTTTGGTATTTTTTTAAAATACTATGCACAATTTCAAACAAAATTTTTCAGCCAGGAATATACATTTTTTCAATTATTATTATTTGAAATTAAACAATTTTTTTTAACCTTAAACATTGAAAAGAGTTTTTCTTTAATAAAACTATTTGATTATTGTGTATTTAATAAATAAATAATAGTTAATAAACAACCATTTTCTTAACTGTTTAAATTTGAGAATTTTTTAGTTCAGATATTTTATAATTCTGCAATTCTTTGTCGGGAATTTTATCATTCGGAAATTTTCCAATTCCGTAATATTATAAACTGTCCGAGAATTTTGCAATTCAAGATTTTTATTATTCGGAAATTTAGCAATTCAAGATTTTTATATTTGGGCAATTTCATAATTTCGGAAATTTTATGATTCGGGAATTTTATTTTTCGAGACATTTCGGTCGCCCCATATTTTGTATATTTTTTTTTAGGTGTGGAAATATTTATCTTAATTTCTTTTGTATGTATCTTGCGTTGTTTCTGATAAGAATATGTAATAAAATTTTATTTTATGGAAAAAAATTCTCCTGGCCACAAAAATGGTTTAGCATGGGTAAAACTTACAGGATGTCTTCCTTATAGAAAGCCAAATACAACACAAAAATATAAGCGTATGTTTTTTTTTTCTTCCAAAAATCAACTTTTTATATTTACAAACAAATTGAAAAGAAAATTAGAAGATCTGAATTAGGTAGAAAAAAATCGAATTTCAAAGAAAATGTTTGTCTTTTTTTTAGAAAAATAGACGGAAAATTCAAATAATCTTAACCTCGTAGAAAAATTGTTATTTCTAAAAGCGGGGAAATACGTGTCGCCAAATTTCGTCTAAAAAACAACATATTTCGTCGCTGAGAGATTCTGCGACTTAAAGTGCAAAATCCGTCTGATTTGAAATAGATTCGGCCATGAACAAAATAATTTCTAAACAAAAAAGTTCTCAATTTTGTAAAAAAAAGTAATCAATTTATTTCTTATTGCTGCTTTTTTTTTAAATTATAGCCGTCGGATTCGCCTTTCATGCCTGTTTGTTATTGGTGCTGGTGACCTGGAGACCAGCAGGTGACGATCCAGCACTTTTTCACGTGATATCAGCAGCTTGGGGTGTCTGTAATTCCATCTGGGAAACCCTAATATACAGTACGTTGAATAGTGAACTAAAATTATTCATTTTTAATTTTCTCAAATCTGTTTTATTAAGAACTTAATATTTCTTCTGCAATAACTTTATGCTTATAAAGGTATTTTCTATTATTTCAGAAAATTATTGCAAATATTGATTTTAAAAGCAATTTAGAAGAACATTTTGAAATATTTATAGAATAATTCCGTTATGTTCCTATATGTTAGAAAAAAATGGTCAATCTGATATCGATATTAAACATTTTTTCTTCAGAACTCAGCAAGAATTTTAGAATTAGACATTCAAAACTAAATGATTTTAAACTTGAAAATTTTCCATATTGATAATTTTGAAATTAAAGATTAAAAGGCTTGCAGTTGCCAGTGAGCAATTTTAATGTTTGTAATATACTGACAAAATTCTATCAATTCTATGTTGTAAATTTAAATTTAATCTGGTGACGAAATTAAGGGGACCTTTTTTCTACTTGTAGCATTCCTGCCAAAATCCAATTGAAATCAATTGAAAATGTTGAAATTTTTCGAAACATTGAAAAATTCTGCGTACTTTGGAAGTATTTCTTTAAAAATCTAGCTATATGAGCAGGAAATGCAGCTTTGAAATATAAAAACAATGAATTCAAGGTTCACAAGCATTTTTAAAAATAATTATCCAATTAAAAATGCACTAAAGAAATCGCGAGTATTCGAGAGATTTACAACTTTTACTTGGAATGTTTAGCTCGAAGACATGAGATAAACGAATGAACATGTCAAGACTAGAATTATTATACCAAACATTTAATTAAAAATAAAACTGAATATTACTTTAAATTTTCATGAATATTTTAAAGAAAAATGAGGTTTTCCAGAAATATGAAGAAATCACTACAATTTCGCTATTTCTAGACAAACGAATTTTATAATTGCGAATTATCGCACTGAATACAATTCACCATGTTCGCATTGAATTGCGTTTCATCATATTTTCATTTGAAAATTCTGGGTTTTTGAGACAAGAAAGAAAAAAATGGTACTTGGACGTTTTTGAGATCAACGATTTTTTTTGTTTTTTACGATTAAAAATCTTATTTTTGTCGAAAACGACGCAAGATATGAACAGTAATTCATAGTTCAACATTTTTCCTCCTTTCTGGAAAATATAAAATTGTATCCATACCATATTTCTATCTCGTGTATTTTAGACCAAAAAAACAAGAAAAATCGATAAAAATATACTGAAACAGCATTTATTTTAACAAACTGCAATATTGTATTTTTTTAAATTTGCTTTTGGTTCAATAATAATGTGATGAATATGTTCCATGAAATTCTTAATTATTAAGGTTCCTGAGTTTCAAAACGGAGAAAAATTGAATATATTAAATATTTATTACTAACATTAACATTTTGCTCTTCACCATTACAGCAGTCTTCCTATTTATTATTTTAATAAGTTTATATTATTAAGGATTTAACGAAATACTTATTCTTCTGTTTAGAATGCTTCCTGTTTTTAATTTCTTGAAAATTAAACATAGGAATCCACTATGATAAAAATCATTTTAGCACAGCTAGAAAATTTAAATTATTTCTTATCTATAAATGAAGTAATCAAATGAAATCTTAGAAAGAAATACTGTTTTAAATTGAGCATTTCAAACTTATAGTTTAAACAAAATCAACAATTGTATATTTGAAGTTCGCAAAATTGTCCCACTTGAAACTGGAATCCTAGCGATTCAAAAAGAATTCTGATATAAGGCTTCTTTAAAATCGCATCAGTTCAGAGCTTAAAAAAGTGCAATAATAATGAACTAAGTATAACATATATTATATAATAATATGTTATAATATAATATTAATATAATGTATAATTGAATGAACAAAAACAAATTATTCCAGAGCTAAAAAACTACAAAATTTAAATCTATAGAGATAGGCAGTTTTTACCAAAACCCAACTTTAAAGTTGTCAATAAAGGGCTGTCCATAAGTTGCGTAACAGCTTTTTGTGTGTGTGTAATAGTTTTAACAAATGAGCCTTCTAGGAAATCCATGTATCCAAAATTATAGTGTATAACGTTAAAGTTTGGTAATTTTACATTAAAAGATTGTAATAAATAATAATGTTATAAAGACTTCATGTCGGTATAATTAGATTAGTATCTTGATTTTTTTCATCATTCTGTAAAAAAATATAAAAAAAAAAAGTTTTTTGACCATTTTTTAAATTACTACTACCCGCAAAATCATTCAACATTTTAAAAAGTTTATCGGCTTAAGCTAAGATATTTTTAACTATTCCGAGGGATTTCAGAGGATATCCAAATATTTTAAAGGATTTTTAAGGAACTTCAACGGATTTCACGGGATTTTATAAGATTTCCGACGATTTCAGTAATTTCTAAGTATTTTAAAGAAATTTTACGGGATTATATAATATTTTAATGAAATTTACAAGAATTTCAATAGATTTCAAGAATTTGAAGAGAATTCAAAGGATTTTAAAGATTTTAGGGTATTTTAAAAGATTCCAAGGAATTTTCAGGAGCTTTAAAAAATTTCAAGGGTATTTTAAAGGATTCCAAGGGAGTTTCAGGTGATTAAAAAAATGTAAAGGAATTTCAAGAAATATCTTCAGATTTCATTTAACTTGACCAGATATGAAGAGATTCTCAAAATATTTTAAAGACTTTAGAATATTTAAAAAGTTTCCAAGAAATTTCCGAATATTTCAAAGGATTTTTAAGGAATTTCACGGGATTTTATCAGATTTCCGAGGATTTCAGTAATTTGAAAAGATGTTAAAGGCTCGCAAAAAGGTATTTTAATAAACTTTTCAGGATCTCAAACATTTCATAGAACTTTAAATATTTCAAGGGATTTCGAGGGATATCATCAGATTTTATGGGACTACAAGAGGTTTTATAAGATTTTAATGAAATTTCAAAGAATTTATTCACAGGAATTGAGGGATTTCAATTATTTGAAGAGATATTTAATTATTCCAATGAATTTCAATAGATTTCTAGAATTTGCACATATTTCAAAGGATTTTACAAATTTTAAGGTTTTTTTAAAGATTCCTAGAAACTTTTAGGAGCTTTAAAACATTTCAAGGGCATTTTAAAGGATTCTAAGGAAGTTTCTGTAGGTTAAAAAAATGTCAAGGAATACCTTCAAATTTCATTCAACTTCACTGCATTTAAAGATATTTTCAAACACATTTTAAGAATTTTAAAAAGTTTAGAATATTTGAAAAGATCCCAGGAATGTTTATTAGATTTCACGAGATTTTAAAGGCTCTTAAAAAGGTATTTTAATTAATTTTCCAGGATCTCAAAGATTTCATGAAACTTCAAATATTTCAAGAGATTTCATGAAATTTGATGGGACTTCAAGAGGTTTTATATTTTAATGCAATGAATTTATTCACAAGAATTGAGGGATTTGAATGATTTGAAGATATTTTCAAATATTCCAAGACATTTCAGTAGATTTCCAGAATGTTGAAAACATTTTAAAGGATTAAAAGGCATTTTATAATATTTTAGTGAACTTTTAAAGAATTTATTCAGAAGAATTGAGGGATTTTAAAGATGTGAAGAGATTTTTAAATATTTTAAGGTATTTCTAAGGATTTTAATAGATTTTAGGATATTTGAACAAAATATTCACAAAAGCAGAATCAAAACTAGTTTGTTACGAATTTTAACATGGGAGAGGAGAGGGATAAAAAATAAGCAAAAAATGTGTTACGTAATTTATAGATGGCCCCTAAACAAAGTCCAGACAATTTTCCAAAATTCCAGACCTTTTCTACAGTTATATACCTGCATATGTAAAATTTAATTTTAATTTCAGCTCTAGTTCTAGGACTATATACGAATTCGTGGCAAGGTCCCTTGGCGACATCCTTATTTTGGAGGTGGTTGGGACTCGCACTGGCCCTAGGACTTCACGGTTTGGTCTGCACTCGAAGTAGGGTTCTCGGTTTGGCTGTAATACTTCTACTTTCTGTGGTGCCCTACACTTGGCTCGAAATACGATTAGCGAAAAGAGGGAAAAGTCTTGCACCTTTGTGACCACGTATATCGAAAAATCACAACGGTGAAAATTCGCACAATGACTGAGAAAGGTCCGTTCCATCCAGTTTAGGGAGAAGTCGGTCTGCTTCTGTGAGAAGTGGTAGCACTAAAGCAAGAGGAAGGAACGTCAACATTTTTATCTGCCACACCAGAACTTCCGAAAGCTCGGGCAATGAGCAAGCCTCAGCTTTTCGAATGACTTAATTTCGCATTCCTTTCTAATATTACACAAATCACTTTTTTAGATTTAATCAATTAGATTCTACAATAACTCATTCATCAAATTTATCATAACTTATATTTTTTCAAATCGTTTCAAAGTATTCCTTTCTTTTGAAAAGCCTTCAAACATAACAGGAATATTGAAAACCTAGTGAGTTAAAACTAACTCAGGTTTAAAAGTTAATTTACAAAACTAAAAATAGACACTTGTTGGTAAAGCAAAAAAATCTAAATTTTTTAAAAGAACACAAACGTGACTGCTTTTGTATTTTAAAAGTTTTTCCAGAAATCTTGAACTGCTCAGTACGAGAATAAATCCGGGATCCGTTAAAACAAGAGAACAAAAAAGAAATCGTTCAATATCAGCAAGACAATCACGAAATAGAATTTAGTTTAGTCAAAAATGTCTATTATCTGAAATACGTACATAGCTTGAATTTCTGAAATGAAAGTATTTTCCCTATGCTTAATATCTACAGAGAATGTCGACCAAGTAATTTTTCTTCTTACAAAAGCTACGAAGGTGTTGAATTACGTTGGTTTTAGATTTGAATTTTTAGAGTTGAACTGAAGTCAATTGTCAAACGTTATTTCCTAATAGTAAAAAAGCGAATGCAAAATCTCGTATATTATCAAGTACCTAACTTACGATTTTGAATGCTCACTATTTACTAAGTATGAAAACAATTTGTTATCAAAATACTGGTGCTCAAAAAAGGTAGAAAAAGACCTATTGTTAAAATGTTGAAAACACTCCCGAAGGAAAAAAAAATTGACAAAAAGAAAAGAAATATTCAAAAACCAAAAGAGGATTGATTACTTTGCTTCTACTTTTGCATGTTTATTTCATGTTTGCAAATAAAAAATTGTTATGTTTATACAAGTTTTTAAAATTGTTTTAAAAAGAAATTAGCACGATTGCTTCTGTGAGGAAAAATGTTCCTCTAAACGTAAGATCTGTTCAATAGTCATACACATATATGTAAATAAAAAAATATCGACCGCTAACTTTGAATACTTGCATTTTTTATAGTTAAAGAGTAAATAAAATAATTTAGGTTTAAAGTTAAGTAACGTTTTCATAGACTAATTGTAAATATTCTTGACAAGTCATGCTTGGCAGAGAATTTCTAGACGAGTTACAAAAAAACTAATGCATTAAAAACGAACCTTGAAAACTATAAATAAGTTTTTGAAAATGTACTGTTCAATCTAGAAATATTGCTCGTAATCTTCCATGCTTTATTGAATACTTCTGCTACATACGCCGTTTTAAATATCATCTCTTCTAACTGGATGGAACGCTTCATTACAAGAAAAACACGTTCTGAACAATTTAATAGGTGTAAATTATTTATTATATGGCCAAATGTATGAATTGCGAGCGTTATTATACTCGATGAGACTGCTTGATCGACTTTATGCAGAAAATATATCTGAAGAAAATTTGGTTAAAATATTACCACAAGAATTTAATTATTAATCTCCTATTTCTGAATAAATGTTAAACATAAATAACTTTTTCCACATTGTGCAAAAAGTTTTTTTTTATTATTTCATTTAAAATCCTTTTTGCAACAAAATATTTACAAATCTATTTTGGTGTTGCTTCTTTTAATTTAAAATACGGATTTTTAATCACCGTCCAATGATGAAAAAACGTGCCTCGAACGAAAAAAATCACTTCCAGTTACTTGGAACATTTCCTAATCCAAATTTACGCGCTTTAATTCAGCACTGATGTCTCGAAACTATTTTTTTTTCTGAATTGAAAATTCGATTTTAGGAACGTTTTCTTCTCTTCTGAAAAATGGTCAATTGAAAAATAAAATAAAACCTGTTACAAGAGAAGTCATTTATTTGCCACTGAAATTGGTACTGATCACATTCAAAAGATGAGTAAAAAAATTGAAATTATCAACGCACTTCAACAAAAACTAAATTGAAGTCTACCATATTTTATCATACAAAAATATATACAAAAATCAGAATCTTTTCATAACGATTGCAGAATTTCCCATTTATGTAAAGAAAATTGAGGGTTTCTGAGTTACGAATTTAATAATTAGGGCTGTATAAACAGTTCTTTCACTTACACGCTATTCAATTATTTGCTTGATTGAAATTTGTAAATTGCTGGATAAATATACCCAAATCGTGCAGTTTCTGATTCAAATTATTAGATAAATATATAAAAAAATTGATTATCAAACTTCTGATAAAAATAAATAAGAATGCATAGAAAAATATCACAGATTTTTGAATGAAATAATGCCTTTACCTCGACCCATGCCAATTTTTTTAAATAAATGCTTCTCTGCTGGCTTCGCTACACCTCTTCCTCTTCCCATTCCCATGCCACTAGAGATTGACATCATATCATCTTCTACATCTCCTATGGAATTGTTTACCTCCATCATCATCACCTCCGAATATCCAAAAGGTCGTCTCAGTGGTTCAGAGTAACTGCAAATAATGATTATTTACAATTTCAATTGTTGGCTATTAAAAATGATAACTGAAAAATTTGAAAAAACATTTATTTTAAGTAAGAGGCCGTCTACAAATTACGTTACCAATTTGAGAGGCAGGGGGGGGGGTGTCAAAAACTACGGTTGGTAATGGGAGACGGGGGAAAGTCGGTGGAAGTAATGTTGCGAACATAGATAACATTTAGTAACTTAATAGGTTTGAAAAGCACTTTCATATTTCAGACTTCACACTCTTTCCCCCTTTTTTAAACAATTCGTCTCCTTTTTCCCTTCTTTTCAAGAAACTTCCTAAAAAAATAAAACTGTGTTAGGTTGAAAAGTCTAGTATTATATTTTTTATTTGGAATTCATCTTATTTGCTTAAAAATTCTACTATTATTTGGGCTGAAGGTTAATTATTTTGCTAAAAATTGCGACTATTTTGTAAAAAACTCATCTTTTTGGTCAAAAATTGAACTACTTAATTTAAAGTTGAACTACTTTGTTAACAATTTATTTTTTCGGTTGAAAATTCACTTTTGTTTATTAAAAATTGATTATTTTAGTTAAAAACTCATCTCTTTGCTTTTAAATTCATTCCTTTTTTTTTGGTTGAAAATTAATTTTTGATTTAAAAATGAATCTACACTGCAGTCCCGATTTACCAGCCATCTCGGGGGTACCCTCAATGGCCTCGATGATAAATCGGGACTCTCTAAACCGTAAACAATCAGGGCCGTCTGAACCATTCATGTTGGAGTTTTGTCTCAAAAAAATATTTTCTTTGTATTTTTGCCATTTTGGTTTTATAATATCATAATGAACGTGAAAATGTTTGTGCTCCAAAATCAAACTTGATCAAAGTACTGAGTTATGAGTATGTACATACATATAACAGATTGGCCATTTTAATCGAAGAATAAAATTCCCGGCCATTTCCCGGTTTCTTCTCGGTTTGCAAACGTTTTTTACGGTCAATAAAGATAACAAATTTGAACTCTGAAGCTAAACATTTTTCCATTGGGAGGAATAAAAAATAAACTACAAATTAAAGCACTCAAAGTGGAACTCTTGAAGAATAAAAATAATAAAAGAATAAAATTCCCGGCCATTTCCCGGTTTCTTCTCGGTTTGCAAACATTTTTTACGGTCAATAAAGTTAACAAATTTGAACTCTGGAGCTAAACATTTTTCCATTTGGAGGAATAAAAAATAAACTACAAATTAAAGCACTCAAAGTGGAACTCTTGAATTTTGAACTTTTTAAATTGAAGTTTAAGTTTTT
>JAABKJ010003350.1:0-26130 GCA_011634705.1 Andricus grossulariae
TAACATGTATATGAGTATATAAATTTCCACTTGATAAATACTACGAATAACATTAATTTTTATCATTATATAAGTTTTACAAAATTAAAAAAAAAAAGAATAATACATAGAATAATGGCAATAATTACCGCAATCTTTCAGTTTTTAAGCAACATAATAACAAATTTTTAAGTTGTCTATTTCCTCGGTAATTATTGCCTTTCATACTTAGTAATCCCTTCGCTACTAATATTTTATTATGAATTGAGAGATATAGTGAATTTTTTTCATGCAAAATTAATTTTCTAATTTTCATCATAAATGATGCACGTTATTACGAAAAAGTAAAATGTATTTTAGTATAACTTTTTTATACATGAACATTTTTGACTTTTGTGTGAACATTTTTATCGTATCTGTTGTTGTTTACGTAAAATGATTAAATTCTTTTATTATAAGAAGAAAATTATCTTGTCGATAGAACTTTCCAGTCATTTATAAACGTTACAGTCTCTTTCGAATTAAAAGCTAAATTAAACAAAAAATTCTCAAAAAATATAATTTTTTTCCTACTGCGAAAAACTGTTTTAATTTTTTTTAGAATAATTTTTTGTAACGTTTCGCATAACTTATTTAAAAATAAAAAATTCTCACTGATATATTCTGCGACTGTACTTGTAGAATATTTCTAATTTTACATGGATTCTTTCTATAGACAAAAAATGTATGTAAAATCTTTTTCATAAAATGATTGAAAGTATAAAGTATAAATGTTATTTTTTGAATCCACCATGAATGAAATTTTTTTTAATTTTTCACGAACATAAGTCGACTTTGAAATCTTTAAAAACTTTGAAATCTTTGTTAATTCGTTTAAATATCTTGAAGTACTTAAAATCATTGTGAAATCTTGAAATTTCTGTGAAATATTTAAATTTTTTGAAATCTTTTGAAATTTTTATGAAGTCTTTGAAATATTTGTGAAAGCTTTCTTTAATCTTTGTTTGTGAAATCTTTTGTGTCGCTTGAAATCATTGAAATCTTCTCAAATTTGTTGAAATCTTTTGAAATAGTTTAACATCTTTTAAATATTTGTGAAATCTTTCGTATTCGTTTGAAATCATTGAAATATTTGAATTCTTTTAAAATCTTTGAAATTATTTGAAGTCTTTGAAATCTGGTGTACTGCACCCTTTTTGAAATCTTTGGAATTCTTTTGAAATATTTACTGTATGAAATCTTTGAAATCTTTGTGAAATCTTTCTGAAACCTTTTGTATTCATTTGAAATCATTGAAATATTTTTAATCTGTGTAAAATCTTTTGAAATCCTAGAAATCTGAATTACTATAACCCTTTTTAACATCTTTGAAATGTTTTGAAAGTTTTAAAATCATTGGAAATGATCGCAATCTTTGTGAAATCTTTGAAATCTGGTGTACACGCCCTTTTTAAATGTTCGAAATCTTTGGGAAATTTTTGTGAAATCTTTGTCAAATCTTTGGAAATATCTGTGCCATTTTTCTTTAATCTTTGTTTGTGAAATGTTTTTTTTTCGTTGAAATCATTGAATTACTTGAAATCTCAGTGAAATCTTTGCAAATCTACTGAAATGTGTCGAAACATCTTTAAATCGTTTCAAATCTTCGAAATGTTTGAAAATATTTGAAATCTGATCTACTGTTTATCATATTTTTTAAATCCTTTAAATCTTTTGAAAGTTTTAAAAGCTTTGTGAAATATTTGAAATCTGGTGTACACGCCTTTTTCAAATCTTTGAAATCCCTGAAATGTTTGTAAAATGTGTACAATCCTTTTAAATATTTTTAAATCTTTGAAATATTTTGAAACCTTTTGAAGTCTTCAGTAAAGTTTTATAATCTGGCGTACACTCAAAAACCGAGTGATTCTAATTCTGAAACTGAATTAACATCAAAATTTTCAACTAATAATTTTTATAATTTTCAAGTTGAATATAAAAAAAATGTATATTTTAACATTCTATATTAGCGGAGGCGGAATTAAAAACTTATAGAATTATTCACAATATTAAAGTCTGTTCATTGCAATCTATAAAATAATTGGTAAAGTCTGCAAAAAATGCCTAGAAATCTCTTTATTTATTCTGTAATGAGCAAAAAAGAAATTATATCTTGATGAATAAAAAACTTTTTAGTAGTAAATTCAAGGTTCTTCTGGGTTTTCAAGATCGCTGGACACCCTGAAATACGTACCAGAAGAGTATTATTATGAAAAAAAAACATTTTGGCGGAAACAGACGGAAAAGTCTTTAGCAAAAATTAAGTTTTAATAGGCGAAGTATTGTTTTAAACTTCTGATATCATAAATTGTTTCTATAAACGTTCTAAATATATTAAAATAAATTAAATCTTTGTTACATTAAACTCCCCAGAATTGTTATATTGTACAATTATTTGTTATTTGAATTAATTGTTACATTGTTCGTGTAGTTTAAATAAACGGCAGTAACATGACGTCTACTATACCCCAGTGTATAGGGCACGCCCGTCGAAATGTAACACCCATTAATTAATTAAATGTCAAATAATGACATAGTTAAAAAGCGGTCTTGAGTAATAACATATGTTCCCTGTTAATGTGAGCTACGCCTTAAAAAATGCAGACGAATCACATTTCAATCATAATTTATAGGTTTATAGATTTATAGTCAAAGTATTTTTTCCCCTGTTTGCAAGAAACTTCTCCTTTGTCTCGTATTTTCGCCCAAATGCGTACTGAATTAATAGAGCCTAGCCGCACTTTTCCAGCTCCCTGGAAAATCTTTATTTTATTTGGTTAAAAATTTAATTATTCTGTTGAAAATGCGATTACTTCGATAAATAGATACGTTTTTAGTCAAAAATTCAGCTACTTGGTTGAAAATTGAACTATTTTAATAAAAATTTATTTTTTTGGTTGAAGATTCACTTCTTTGGTGAAAAATGTAACTCTTTTGTTGGAAATTAATTTTTGTTTGTTTAAGATTTTGATATAAAATTATTTTTTTCAACTGAAAATGTTACTATTTCATTTTTGATTGAAAACTGATATTTTTAATTGTAATTTGACCTTTTCTAGTTGAAAATTCAACTGTTTAGTTGAAAATTAATGTATGTTATTGAAAATATGTCTTTTATGTCAGAAAATTAATTTTCTTGGATGAAAATTCGTCCTTTTTGGCTTAAACTGCAACGTTTTTTAATGCAAATTAATCTGGTTTGGTTGAGGATTCAACATGTTTCGTTGAAAATTGATCCTTTTTGGTTGAAAAATCGACTATTTAGTTAAAAATTAAAATACTTATTTAAAAATCGAACTATTTAGCAAAAAAGTAACTTTTTTTTTTAACAATCATATTTTCAGTTTGGAAATGCAACGATTTTGCAGATAATTCGTCGTTGTGGCTGCGAAATTCAACTATTTGGTTGAAAATTCACGTATTTTATCAAAAAGTCATTTTTTTTGGTCGAAAATCCAACTGTTTTAATAATCATTCCTCATTTTGAATCGAAAATACATCTTTTATGGTAGAAAAGTCATATTTCTTGGTAGAAAATGAACTTTTTTGTTGAAAAATTCTACTTTTCGGGTCGAAACTTCAACTGTCTTAAAAAAATCACCTTTTCGGCTTGAAAATTCAACAATTTTCTTAAAAAAGCAAATGCTTTTGGTTGAAGTTTAATCGTTTTTGTTTAAAAATTTGACCGTTTGGTTGAAAATTCATCTTTTATGGTAGAAAAGTCATATTTCTTGGTTGAAAGAGAACTTTTTTGTTGAAAAATTAAACTTTTCGGGTCGACACTTCAACTGTCTTAAAAAAATCATCTTTTTGGCTTGAAAATTCAACTATTTTCTTAAAAAAGCAAATGCTTTTGGTTAAAGTTTAATCTTTTTTATTTGAACATTTTATCATTTGGTTGAAAATGCGTCTTCATAGGTTGAAAATAGACCATTTTTTTGAAAATTTAATTTTTTTAAATTTATTTTTATTGAATTCGTCCTTTTGAATTGAAAATACAACTTTCTTGGTTGAAAAACAACTTTTTTGTTGAAAATTCAACTGTCTTATAAAAAATTCGTCTTTTTGGCTTGTAAATTTAACTGTCTAGTTAAATGTTCAATTAATGTGTTGGAAATTCGTCTTTTTTGTATTTAAAATTAGATTTTCGTGTTAAAAGTGCGTCCTTTTGTGATGAAAACTCAACCATTTTATTGAAAATATTTCGACTTAAAATCTCTGGAATTTAAAGCGTTTCATAATGAATTGAATATGATATAAAATTCATTTTATTTAAAATAATTTATTACCTCTATTTTCTCCATTCTGATAACATTTTTGACTGTGCATATGATATTTTAATATTTTTCATTATTCTTGATTCATTACCGAAGTTTATAGTTTACCACACAATCACACTTCATATGTCATTGTTACACAAATGTTTTGTTTGAATTAACAAAACATTTACTTCATTTTAATAAATGAAAAATATCTGCCTTATTGATTCAAACAAATAATTTTTTTTAATACGATTTGTTTGATTTAAATAAAGGATTTGCTTGAATTAAATATATTTGAATTTGAACAAAAATTTGTTTGATTCACACAAAAAATATAATTCGCAAATCGATGATACGATAGATCCTTAGAAAAAACGCTAGGCCTAGGACTAGGAGCGCTGAACACGTACTTCTTAACTACCAAATTGAACATTTTTAAAAATCATTTATAAAATTTAATGAAGTTCATGAAACAAGATCTTTACTTAATTAAAAACAATAAATTTTTAAAGTAAACAATACCTGTATGAAACTTAAACTAGGAATTTATTTCATCTAAATAAAAATGTATTAAAATCAAATAAATAAGGTGAAAAAAAGAATTGCACTGAAACAAACAAACATTTGCTTGACCCCATATCAACGAAACAATTTGGTTTGATTCAAATAAAATTTGCTTAAATCAAACAAACATTTTTCTCCGTGTGTGATCAAATTTTCCCGTCATATAAAAATTGACAGCATGCGACCCTTGTAACCAGCTCAAATGATTGAGGTCGTCTTCGTTCCAGTGTTTGTAAATTATGGCACATCTGATCAAACTGCACTCATGTTTTCTGCTGTGTACTACTGCACAAGGCACTAAATAAATAATCATTCAGGGAACAAAACCGGTCGTTTGTTACATGAACGATGACACTCGTTAAACGAAACGAGACACTTTCGCAATCGGTGGCATCGTCCGGTTACCATTTTTTTTTCTCGACTGCAATTCATTTCAATCTTGCAGAACCAACCCTTGACGACTTGTTCTACGGTTTCGTGATGACACAGGCGGTACTTCTTCTAATTATTGCCATCAAGTGAACTTAATAAGAATTATACGTTTCTCTTTGGGCTCAAAAGCCGACAAGCTTTTTCTGGAAAACGTTTTTCTTGGGCCTTGAATTTGATAACTGGTCTTTTTGTAGGAGACTCTAAAAACTGGAAGTCAAGATTTCTAAAGCAGGGATCTTTTCGAGGGTAATTTTTATCAATTGAATCCGATTGAAGCAAATCCAATTCCTGAATATTCTATCGAGCAAAGAAATAAGGTCGAAACAAATCAGAACATAAATACATAATAACATTTGGTGAATGCATTATGGAAAAGCTTCTTTTTTTCGTGTTTCATGTGTCAGTCATTCACCCCCTTTCTTTCCTCACATCGCCTTACTCTTGTACTTAATCTTGGTCTCGTCGCCTATCAGCATAATGCCGCATTATGCCGAAGCTAAATCGAGATTTAAAACAAAAGAGATCTGAGAAATGCGCTCGCTATTCAGGCGCCACTTCAGTATCTTCGTCGACAAGTAGAATCAACTTGTTGGGAAATAAGGAATTTTTATGCTAAACGCAAAACGGAAGAAGATTGTATCATTTCTTGTCCAAAAATTATGTCACGCTCTTTTTCCACCCCATTACACAAAGCTCGACACCTTCAGGGTGCCGTCACAAATACGGACACCAAATCCACACTTTAAAGTCGCAAATTTTTTCTACGATTTCATTCGATAAACTACTAAAATACAGTGAAACCTGGCTTTAGCTCCCCTGGATTTTGCCCTTCCTAGAATTGACGCCGCGCTGTGGGGATACGTGAGAGGCGTTTGCGGGGGGATGCGCGGTGTGCACTCAGGCGTGATAAAACAGAGAGAGAAACAGGAGAGAGATAACACAGGAGAGAAACAAAATAGTTCCGAGTTCCTGGATTTAACGTCAAGGTCAGCCCCAAAACCGGCGCTAAATCTAGGTTCGACTGTAAAACACAAAACAGAGATACATATAACATTGCAATAGACTTCAGAGACCAAAATGACCTAGAAAAAAGAAAAATATGGTAATTTTTTGACGAAAATAGGGGTACAATAGGGGAATACATTTTTTTATATCAAATTAATATTAATTTTTAGGTACCATATTGACTTCAATATACTACGATTAAGGTTCTAAGTCGAAATCAATTGCATTTTCAACAAAATAGTTGAATTTTCAAACAAAAAAGAATCAATCACAAACAGTAGAATTTTTAAACAAATAGTTGAATCATCAAGCTAAAAAGACGAATTTTTTAGAAGATAGTTGAATTTCCAACCAAGAAATTTTCTACCGTAACAGATGAATTTTCAATCCAAAAAGACGAATTTTCAACCAAACATTTGAATTTTCTAACAAGAAGATGGCTTTTTAACAAAATAGTTGATTTTGTTAGAACATAGTTCAATTTTCGACCTACGAAGATGAATTTTAAACCAAATAGTCCTATTTTTAACAATAAAAAAATTAATTATCAACGAAACAGTTGTATTTACAATCACGTAGTTAAACTTTCAAGTAAAAGGGACCATTTTTAAGACAAAAATTGGAATTTTTACCCATATAGTTGAATTTTCTACCTACGAAAATGATGTATTAACAAAATGGTCGAATTTGAAGCAAACAAATTTAAATTCAACCAAAAACAGTTAAATTTTTAATCAAACAGTTCATTTTTCAAGCCAAAAAGACCAATTTTGAACAAAACAGTTAAATTTTCAAATGCTCTCAAAAAACTGTAATCGTTGATATTTCAATCGAGAGAAGATTTTAATTCTAAATCAAAAACAGTTCAATTCAACAAAACCGACCAATTCTCAACGAAATAGTTGAATCCTCAATCAAAACAGATTACTTTTAAAACAATTATTTTCATTTTTAATCACAAATGATAACATTTATACTGTAAAAGATGGACATTTTAAACAAAATCTAAATTCGAAAAAATGAATTTTCTACGGACAAATTAATTTTCAATCAAATAGTGGAATTTTCTAGGAAAATAATCGAATTTTCAACCAAAAAAGTAGAATTTTACAAAAACAGTTGAGTTTTAAAACCAAAAATATGAATTAAAAAAAAAAGATAATTCTTAACCAAATAGTTGAAATTTAAACTAAAAATGAATGATGAATTTTTTAACAAATTAGTTCAAATTTCAATCAAGCAGTCAATTTTTCAAACTAGAAGATTAATATTTCTCACCAAAAAAGACGAATTTAAAACAAAATACATACATTTTGAACTAAATTGTTGAATTTTCAAAACAAAAAAAAAAAAAATACGATTCTACAACAAAATACATGTATTTTCAACCAAGTTGTTAAATTTTCAACTAAATTGTTAAATTTTCTTTTAAAAAAACTAATTTTCAATAAAACATTTAAGTCTTCAACTTCAACCAATAAAATAAATGTTTAACAAACTAGTTCAACGCTCAAGCAAGAACTAAAATTTTTAACCAAAAAATATAAATTCTTAATGACAAATTTAATAGTTGAATTTTAAACTTAAAACGATTAATTTTCCACCAAGAATAGAATAGTTAATTTTTCAGTTACCAAAATTAATTTCGAACCAGTAACGAATTTTCAACAAAGACTGTATTCAGATGCTTTACTTGTAAAATAAAATCACTGATGTTCATTTTTTCAAGCATTTCAAAAACTTGTTACTCACATTTATATTTTCCAAGTGTGATGTCACATTCTGCGTTAATCAATAATTAATAACGACCTAGATTAGAAAAATTAGAAAAAAGTCGAAAAATTTGAACAAATAGAGAGCCCCTGACTTGCCCCTCCCCCCAGACAGTGAGGCGTAGTTTTTGAACGGCCTCATGTCAGATTTTATAATTTCTTTTTCTTTAAGTCTCTTTTAAAATACACGAGTATTCAATTTAATATTTTGCTCAAGGTAACTATTTCCAGACGCTAAAGCTACTACTTTTAATTACAGGTGGATGTATTAAAAGGTGCAGGAATGTTAATTTGTGAGAGAGGAAATTGAGCAATTTTACACTTAAACACAATTATAGGTAATAAGATATAATTTTTCATGGAAGGTAAAATGTCTTAAGTAACACTATTTACTAGTGCAAACTTATTAAACAATTTTAGTTAAATTAAATTTCAATTTTTTCTTTGTTTTGCATATGCAAGGCTACCACAGATCAATGTACTTGAACACAGTGACTGATTTAAGATAAAAAGTGGGAAAGATTAGATGAAATTCTACTGCTAAATTCGGGGGTGAAAACCAAGGGCATAATTGCTAGAATAAATGTTACAAGTAATGTTCAGTAAAAATTGTTAATTCATTTGGTTACAAGACAAATAAACCTTTAATGCTTAACTGCTATATTTATATTTCAATATTTTACAATAGGAACTAGAAAGCCAGAAATCTATAAATTAAAATAATTTAAATTTTAATAATGCAGACTTCACAGCCTAAAATTCACTCAAAACAGCGTAAATAGGGTTATTTTTCGTAAAAATAGGGAAATAATAGGGGAGTAAATTCTTTTGAATAAAATAATTAATATAATTAACACATTGATTTCAACATGAAACCATATAAATTCTGAACCTTTTAAGTGAAAATATTACAATTTCAGCAAAATAGATGAATTTTCACCAAAAAATGAATTTTCAACCGAAAAATTTAATTTTCTACTAAAAAACACGAATTATCCACAAAATACGTGAATTGTCAACCAAATAGATAAATTTTGAACCATAAAAGCTGAAATTTCAGTTAAAAAAATTAATGTTCAATAAAATAGATGAATTTTCAAAAAAAAACATTAATTTTTAAACAGGAAGATAAATTTTCCACCAAAAAAGACAAGTTTTCAAGAAAATACATGAATTTTCAACCAAGAATATTAATTTCCTACCGAAAAAGACGGACTTTCAACAAAAGGCATGAATTTTCAATAAAAAACATTAATTTTCAAACAAAAGATACATTTTCTACAAAAAGACGAGTTTTTAACAAAATACATGAATTTTAAACCAAGGAGATTAATTTTGTACCAAAAAAGACGAATTTTCAACAAAATACATGAATTTTCAACCAAAAACATTCATTTTCAACGAGAAAGATACATTTTCTACCAAGAAAGACGAGTTTTCAACAAAATACATAAATTTTCAACCAAGTAGTTGAAGTTTCTACCAAAAAAAAAGACAAATTTTACATAAAAAATGGAATAGTTAAATTTTCATTAAAAACAATTAATTTGTAACTAAAGAGATGGATTTCTAGCTGAAATAATGAATCTTCAACCAAAAGATTCGTTTTTAACAAAATATTTAAATCCTCAACCAAAAAAAAATTATTGATCGTCAACCAAACAGTTGCATTTTTAACCAAGAAAGATGACATTTTTACCAGAAAAGTGATGAATTTTTAAACAAAAAGCTAATTTTCAACCAGGAAAATTAAAGTTGCAACTAAAGAGTTCAATTTTCAACCAAAAAATTAATTTTCTACGAAAAGAGGTAAATTTTCATTAAAAGGGTTGAGTTTTTAAGCTAAAAAGTCAAATGTTTTAGAAAAAAACTTGACTTTTAATCCCAAAAAGATGAATTTTTAACAAACAAGGGTAATTTTTAACCAAGATATCTTAATTTCAACGCAAATAGTGACATTTGCAATCAAACAGTTGAAGTTTCAACAACAAAGGTAATTTTCAACCAAAAAAATGACTTTTCTACCAAAAAAGATGACATTTCTACCAAAAAAATTAATTTTGTATCTAAAATGACGAATATTCAACAAAACAGTTGAATTTTTGAGAAAAAATATGGCTTTTCCACAAAAAAGTTGAATTTTCAGTAAAAATGATTAAAATTTCAACCAAATAATTAAATTTTTAAACAAAAAAGATGAATTTTGAAACAGAAATGTAGGGAGGACCACCTTACAGTAGATAATGAACATCAATTAAAAGCACAAATATGCCTGAAATAATTAATTTTAATTTATTAACATTTATAGTGTTCTAACTATTATTTAAATTAAATTATTTTACACACATTAGTATTTTGAATTAATGATTAGCTACTGTAGGTTCATTATCTATTGCACGGAGGTCTCCCCTAATAGTAGACTTTTCAAACAAAACGAATCATCTTTTTACCAAAAATAGTTGGATTTTCTTATTGAGTTCTATTAATTCAGTTCGTATTTAGGCAAAGAAAAAGAAAAAGAAGAAAAAGGGGAAGTTACATGAAAATATATAAAACAAGAATTCTTCTAAAAAGGGGGAAACCGGGAATAGGGAAAAGAGTTCAAAGTCTGTATTTGGACGCTAAAGTGGCTTTTTCCTTTAAAAAAAAGCGAATTTATGGTGACACTTTTTTGGAAAAGTGACTTGAAGAAAGGTGACTAAAAAAAACTTAAGTTGATTGTGTGGCAGCCCTGTGCATATGTTTAAAAAGAGCTGTGTGTATAATCATTTTTCCTAATTCCTTTACGGCAGCTCTAAAATAAAGATTTAAAATGTAAATAGGAATATCATACTCTTGTTATGAAAGTTTTTTTTTATAATAGCAATTTATATTCCATAATACTATTTGATTATATTTACAAGCTTGAATTTTTAACAACTTCGTAAACCAAAGCCAAATTCTTTTTAAAATTTGTAGACTGCACAGTGTACACTGAACAGGTACATGTGTATATCTAAATTATTCGGGTACCTGTAAGAAGTTGTTGAAAAATTTGCGATGAGACAATGTACCACGAAATGAATCCAGTCGGAGTCCATGAAAAGACAAGGGGCCGAAGACAAAAAGACGAACTTGGAACAAGTCGTGCATACACAAAGTGCTGCCAAAAAGGAAAAAGAATGAAGAGAAATCCGTTTCTACCACTTCTTTGGCCAAATTCTAGCTCTTATCCCGTACAAATATTTAAAAAAAAATGTCTACAAATGTAAATTCTTTATTTAAAATAATTATCCTAATAGTTCATGCTTTCAGAATAATGGAATTTTTATAATTGGCTAAATTTCATCTTTCTAACTCAAATAAAGCCACTAAATGATGGAACACCATTTCGATTCTCATGAGAATTCCTCCTCTTACTTATTCCCCTCTCACTGCTTTTGGTCTTGACTTTTGATTTAAAACATGTAGTTTGTCGAGTTTTTGTCACCGCAAAAAACACCCACCAGAATATTGCTTGGGGCGATCCAAGCATTGTTGCGATCACTTCCTCCTTTTGTTTTTCCCTCTCTGTCTCTTGAATTTTTTACACTTGTTTGAGTAGCTTCATCGCCAAGACGAATGAAAGCATAAAAGGTTGATCGCTTCCATTGTTCTCTATCACTGAGGAATTTATATCGAAAATGCAAGAGCGGATCGTTAAATTGAAAACCATCAAAAGCGGAAAACAGAATGGTAATCCAAAGTAAAATATTCCTTTAATCATCCAAATAAAAATTTTCAAAAAGAGAATATTTTTAATTTTATGCAGCATCCTTCAAGGATAGTATGCAGCTTCCTGAATCTTTTTAAGGATAATTGCCAGCTTAAAAAAAATTAAATTCCATTAACTTAGTTACCTCATAGGTCGCCGGAAATAATAAGTTTGTGATACGCAGGTAGTATAAGCTAGAGCTGCTTATTACTAATTTACTATCTTTCTTGACATTAAGATTTTGCAACACATAACGAGTTTCTACTGCGATAAGTGCAGGCAAAACATAATTGGACATTTTCACGATCAAAATATCTATTTCTCTCAATCCAGTCACAGATAAATGGAAAACAAAGTAAATTGCTTTGATATTTATAGGGAATTTAATTGCACATATTTCTTCACATCAAATTATATATAGCTCTTGCTGTTTCAAAAGAAGTTTCATTTCATATATAATGAAATGCTTAATATATTAATAAATTATTATTTGTTTGTCTTTTATATCACTGATGATTTATTTGTTGGCATAACTATTTCTCGGTTAGTTGATGTTACCATTCGGTTTCCTGAAGTAAGATTGCTGATAGTAGCACCAGCAAAAAAATTGATTTTGCCAAAGAACAATTTGACAGTTACACTATTATGTTCGAAAATGTACCAATCGAAGGAGAATTAGTTTGCAATATTTAATCGATTCAACATACACTTCATATCCACAGAAGGAAAACGAGAATATTCCGAACTCTGGCATTCCATTTCGTTTCCCTGTGATGGGATTCGAACCCACGACATTGTGACTTATTATACTGGAAAATAATCCAAGCACGTTACTATATGAGCCACTCTGCCTCCCTTGACTAAATACAGAATTTTACCATTTCATTAAATTTTATTTGTACATAATTTGTGAATTTACATATTTTACATAAACAATCTGCAACTTGAAAAGTCTCTTTGAAAATGGAATAACAGACTTTAGAGCCAAGAATGCTCTGAAAACAAAGAAGATCTTTTAAATAAAAGTAATTTAGGTACCATATTCCTAATATTTAAAGCCTGTTTTTTATACCAAAAAATATGAATTTTCTACCAGACTAGATTAATTTTTAAACCAAACAGACGAATTTTCAAAAACGGAGTTGAGTTTTTAAGCTAAAAAGTCAAAAGAAAGATTTTTCAGTCAAGAAAGAAAAAGCTTCACCCAAATTCTTGAATTTTAAGCCAAAAAAATTAATGATTTAATTTGAAAAAACTAATTCTCAATGAAAAATATGAATTTTCTATCAACAGATGAATTTTCAATCCAAAAAAACGAATTTTCTATCGAAAAAAACGAATTTGCGACCCAAAAAGAAGACTTTCTGACAAAATAGTTGAGTTTTTAACACGATAGTCGAATTTTTAACGGAATTCTGAATGAAAAATATATTAGTAGACTTTTCAAAGAATTATCTTTCAACCAAAAAAGATGACTTTTCTACAAAAATGTGAATTTTCAATCCAAAATGACGAATTTTCTATCCAAAGAGACGAATGTTCAACTTTTTGTTCAACATTCACCAAAAAAAGATAACTTTTCAACAAAATACTAGAATTTTCAACAAAATACTTGAAATTTTAACCAATATAGATGAATTCTAAACAAAAAATATAATAGTAGACTTTTCAATTTAAGAGAATCAACTTTCAACTGAAAAAGATTTTCGAACAAAAAAGATTACTTTTTAAGAAAATACTTAGATTTTCAACAGCATACCAAAAAGATGAATTTTCTACCAAACAATGAAATTTCAATCTAAGAGGACGAATTTTCGAACCAAAAGGACTAGATGTTTTTGAATTCTTTAATTTTTTACCAAAAAATATAACTTTTAATAAAATAGTTTCATTGTCAACGAAATAATTGAATTTTCTAATAAATAGTAGAATTTTTAACGAAAGGAGATGAATTCTGATCCACGAATATACTAGATTTTTGAATTAAGAATAATTAACTTTTAAAGAAAGATGAATTTTCTTATTGAGTTCTGTTAATTCAGTTCGCATTTGAATGACAAACGAGAAAAAGATGAAGTTTCTTGAAAACAGGGAGAAAGGGGAATTCTTTACAAAATGGAAAAGAGGGAAATAAAGGAAAGTGTGCTTCATTTCCGAAATTACCTAATTCTTCGATGACTTTTCCTTAAAAACTGTGCATTTTCCTGTCTACTCAATTAAGATAAATTGTAATTGTATAATGTCTACTAGAACACATACCAATTTAAAAAAAAATGTTCATGAGTATTTTTTAATAATTATTAAAAAAAAGGACTTGCAAATTATGAAATGCTACTCGAAATGCTATTCTGTATTCACTAAACACACTTAAATTCGATAAGAGTGTCAATTTATAGAAAGAAAGCTATTTATAGTTCAGCAATTTCATGGACCAGTTCGGACGCGTTTATAAACCGAATGGCTGACTTCTGCCCTTGACCGCGAGCAAAATATCTGGCGAATCTTTTGCTCGTGTGGATCCTCGCATGCGAACCAAACGTTGCTTGAAGGTACGCCCAGAAAAGAAAGGAACGCGGCGGCTAAAAAGAGGATGAGCACACGACAAAGGGCTTCTAATGGACAGGGAGAACATCGTCGAGGCACCTTATAAGGTCAACCGCAGAGTTCCAGCGACTCCTGCTCAACGCGAACTCCCAGGATTGCCAAGTCCCAGGGCCGTCCAGAACTCCAGATGATACTCAAAAAAACTTTCAAGAACCTAAAAAAAACTCATGCAAACACATTCAATTCCATTTCAATCCACTTTCTTACTCCGCTTTAAATCTAAGGCATTCCAACTTGATAAAATCTTCCATCAAAAGATGGTTCAGATAAGCAAAAGCATTTCAGAGCGAATTGAACAACTAGTGTATATTTTAATTTGGAACTAAAAAAGATTCTCATATAGAAATCTTACAAATGTATTTATTTAAAAATATAGGTCTTTCCTTTTCTTTAGAGAATGTCTTTTATCCCTGAAGAACGTGATTCTCACGTCGCTTTTTTGAGCTCCTCATTTAAGATTCACGAGTAGCATACTTGGTGGATCTTAAGAGTACTTTGAATGTAAAGCCAATGGGAAACTAAAATACTGCCTAAATGGGTAGTTTTATTGACAAAATAAAAAGAAAATATGAACGAAGAACATGGCGAGTACTCTGGCTCTCCTGACCGCTCGTAACCTTTGATCTTTGAACTCATATGGTCGAAGTTAAGTCTACCTCGAGGCATAAATAAAATAAGTAAAATGCAGATTCTCATTTACTCGAGTAGTTATGTTTTGATTTCAGATCTGTTTTGCTTGCATACAATGAATTATCGAATAATTACACTGTATTTCATATCATCGCTGACCTACTTATAATCGACGTGTTTGCTAAATTTTCACCAACCAGGTCAAATTGCAAAATTGTGTTGCTTTAATTCCATCACTCATATCCAGTAAAGATTGCCACGGTTATACAAGATTAAACTAATTAAACTATTACCCTGATAGGATACTCCATACTTTCACAATCAGATAAAAAACTAGGAGAACCAATCTATGATAGGAAAAAGAATCCATTGTAACTAAGACTCCCAGTTTATAATTAATGATTTTTAACTCTTGTGATATAATTATCATTCACTTGCAACCGTTACATTCATCTACATTCTACAATCATCTGCAATCGTACAAACGGTGTTCATTCTTTGAAATTATTTACCCTCACATCTAATCCAGCATCCAATCTAACTTTGCCGATCTAAAACCAACTCCCATCTTCTGGATCCCAAGACCCATAAATAAGACCTTTCCAATGCTTCAAGGTCAACCAGATCCTTCAGCAAGCAGTCTACGATTTTTAATAATGCTCACCGTTTCAAGAATATCCTTGATGAGAGAGTGTCGAGTAGACTTGCATGATTTGTTCCTCATCCTCCCAGGACTATTATCCTTGCGGGAAACTATCCTAGGTCTACCATTGGACTTGACCAGTCTATATTCATCCAAAACGTGTCTCCTTCTGGGTTTGAAAGTCCCGCACAGCATGATCCTCTTTCAGTGATCCACACCAAAAATAACAGTATCGGTTATTGCATCAGAGACGAACCTTCACTACTCCACGTGCTACCATGCTAGTGAACCAAGCACATCATTTTCCTCCGATCAAACACGAGTAAAAACCAATATGGAAAAATGTCCCGACTCCGGTCTCGAAAATCAGAGTAAAGAACCAGATTCTTGTTCCCTGAACTCGCCTGCGACTCGTTTTATCCAACTCTTTTTTATCTTTGCGCTTCTACACCGCCATGGCGCCAGTCAGGGATTCCTGCATCTATTTAGATGTCCTCATTCTCCTTTTTCTCTTCTCTTCAGCCTCGTATCTTTCGCTGTTCTCGTTTCCACAATTTTCTCTTATTGCTCGAGACAAACTGAGCTTGTCGGCAGGCAAACTTTCGGCTCCTCTATTAATTAGCACCCTGCCTCCAAGAAGTCTGATTAGGACGAGAGGAATCTTAAAAAGGTGACTGACCGTTTCTGAAATGAGATGTATCATTTGATGTCAGATGAGAGCTTCTCAAGAGGGTCAGTGGTCCGAGATTATTAGGTGTCAGTTTCAAAATCTGACACCTTTGATCTTCGAAATCCGAACCTTGATCATCCGAATTTCCTAATACCTAGAAAGCACTCACGTTTTTTATAAGTTTTTAATTTCAGAATTTACAGGAATTCACACACCGTTTCCTGGAATTGCGTGTTCAGTGAGGGTTGACCTGACCTCGAGAATGTCACACTCGTTGAACTTATTATGTTATAGTGGTGAGCCGGCACACCCTGGTACCTTGACCTACGACTCTGATGGTAGTTATGCTGCTCGTGAACCTTGACTGAGATCTTCTGGGAAAATTTGTATAGCTTTCGTCTCTGATGGATTATTTATTTATTTTAATGATTCTGTTTTTCCAGTTGCTGGACCTTAATTAATTGAATCTCAGCCTCGACGGAGTGAGAGCCGAGAGACGACTGAGGTATAAAGCCTGCTTATAGTGGTCGAAGGAACCCCACCACGTTGATTTCAACAACACCCGGCACCCAGACCGGACGACCTGGTCGCGTGGCGCTCGGCACAGATATGCAGTGTTTCTCAAAATCTTCGATGCACCTTGCGAAAATTATCAGAAACGCCAGAGTTTGATTATTCGACCCGAACATTCCGTCAAACTGAGTCAAATGTTTCATAAGATAGATAAAATTCTTCACTGTGAAAACTAAATTTCTATTTATAAATAAACTATTAGAGTAATCAAGGATAATATTCAAGAATAGTTTTTAAGGTAAATATACAATATAAATAAAAAATTTGAAATCGGTTTATAACTGCACATGAATCATCGCAATCACTTTGAAATATCTTGTAATCACTCTGCAATCACTTTCCGGATACTTATTGTTAGGACCATTTTTCATCATTTTAAACCACTGATAACGGCTTCAAATAACTTTCAATCACTTCCAAACACTAATAACTCATAATAAAATTTTAGAAGATTTCAATTTGAAATTGTAAAAATTCACTACTTTGAAAATTTGTGCAATCTTAATCGATTAAAACTTTAAAATATCAAATTCGGAATGATTCAAAGATAAAATTATTGAATTTTGAATATATTTGAAACAATAAAAATGATTAATTCTTAAATAAGATTGAATTTTGAACTCATTTCATTAAAAACTATTCAATTTATTATTTTTTATACTTTTATATCACTTAAAATTACTCGCAATTAGAGACTTCAATTAAATAAAGATTTTAAATCACTCTGAATCCGATATGATTTCAATTTATAGCATTAATCTTCAAATGCGCCTATAGCTTAAAATTTTTCCAATTATATGTCTCTTGACTCTTGAAAATCATTTTAAAATTATTATCCCTTCAAATGCATGTAGATCAAATTTTAATTCTTTCATTTTTAAAACATTTCATCTTGTTACGTTAACAACCTGAAATTTTTTAATATTTTCAAAACATCGATTTGGAATTGTTATTTCTGATCGCCTTGCAGTTAAAAAATGTTCATTTTTTATTTATGAAAAGCTGTTTGAAATTTGTTCAAGTTTCAACTACAAAATTCCCAAATTTTCACAATTTTAAAAATTGCTAAATATTTAACGTTTTCATCAGTATCAACTCATACACTCTATTCACTCTCAAAATGGTAATATTTAAAAAAATATTTACAGAATTTTACATTTTATTTTCGATCATTTAGTCTATTTTTTATAATCACAAATATTAAACAATTTTATTAGCGAAAGAAGATCCTCTATTTTATTAGCTCAAATACCCGAGTAAAAAAACCCATTGCGATCCCATTGGGATCCCAATTAAGGTCACGCTAAAGTTCTAGGTATGAGACAAATAAGTACACTGACACCTGAAATTAAGAATCTCGGATTTACGATATTTCAAGGATTGATGTCCTCGGCATTTTGGCGATGTGGGGACCGCGGGACCGAAATAGATGATGTGCTTAGTCATGCGTGACTGTTAGCGTGCCTCAAAATCCAACAGAAATGGTTCATGTGGCCCTGAATGTTTACTTTGGGATTCCCTAGACTTAAGATCAAGGCCGCTTCAAGCCATGCCTGACACTGTTCTTATTTCCAGGTTCCAGTGTACTTATAAGTACCAACATTTCTTACCATTTTTTAAAGGTCCACATAGTGACAAAAGTATCAAAAAAGTCACACCTAATTTTAATTTCTTTATTTTGAGTACATCTTTTTTAGGCCACAAAAGTTCTGGGAAAATTGCACCTATTTATTTTATTGTTTTCAATTTTTACAAGCCCTAAATAATTTTTGGGAGAAAAGTACTACAAAATATTGTATTTTTTTATTTCGAAATTTTGTAATAGTGCTGATGGGACTTTTGTTCCAAAGAGGTACTGCTGAAATAAGACTAAAGTACTAAAAAAAACTTTAAAATATGTCCCGTTTCATCAGAGCTTTTTAAGGACAAAAGTACATTAGTACAGAAAAGGTCTCACCTATTTTTTTACTAATACTTTTTTAGGGAAAAAGTACCGGAAAAGTTCCACTTATTTTTATTTCTAAATTTTCAGTCTTAAATGATTTTTGGGACAAAAGTACTAGAAAAATTCCATTTTATTTTTTCCAAATGTTGTACTTTTGTCCCAAAAAAGGTCCTGCTGAAATTGGACATATTTTGAATTCTTGTTTACGTTGGTCCTAATTCAACAGTCCTTTTTTGAGAAAAAAGTTCCATTGGCACATGTAAAAATTTCTTAAAAAATATAACTTTTCTAGTACTTCCATCCCAAACATTATTTAGGGGTTGTAAAAATAAATAAGTGGGACTTTTCCAGTACTTTTTTACTAAGAAAGTCCTGTTAAAACAGGACTTATTTTGAATTTGTTGGTACTTTAGTCCTACTTCAGCAGTAGTTTTTTGGGACATAAATCCTATCAGCACTTGTAAAAATTTCGAGAGAAAAAATGTAATCGAACTTTCCTAGTAGTCTTGTCCCAAAAGTTATTTAGGGATTGCAAGCAAAAAATTGTTAATGAAGTGGGACCTTTCTGGAACTTTTTTCTTGAAAATGTCCTGGTGAAACATTAGCCCTAGTTAAACAGTACTTTTTTTGTGACATCAATCTCATCAGCACTTGTAAAAATTTCGAAAAAATAAAAAATGAACTTCTCTAGTACGTTTTCCCCTAATTGGAGTTTTGTAAATTTTTCAGGAAACTGGGATCCCGATGGAATCCCAATGGGACTTCATTTTAATCAGGTATTTATTTGCAATGTTCGACAATCCTTTAAGAACTAACAAATATTAGCTATTATTCAAAAAATGTATAGTGGATACGAGATAAATGTTTGCTTATTTAAAAACAAACAATTTGTTGGAATAAATTCTATTAAACTTGAACAAATTTTTCTTTGAATTGCACAAATATTATTTGGAATTATGGAATAATTTGATTCGTAAAAAAATTAAATGACTGGGCACCACGATCGCAGTCGTGAGTAATAATAAAAAAATAATGGTGACTCTTTCATTTGCATTACTCAGCCACGAATATTGGACGCGTCTAACAAGGGGTTGCGACCCCTTGGTAGAAGAAGCGGACATATAATTTTGAAGTGAGTCAGACACCGCCCCCTTTCATTTTAATATTACACACTGGAACGGCCAGAAATGCAAATCGCATGGGAATCGATTCAACAAAATTTAGCGGGATATCCAATGAATTGTTGCATCGTTAACTTGTCACGCACTCTGCATTGGAACAGGGAGCAACGGTAACTCGGACGATATATGCTTACAAACAAGTTCAATTTGACAAAAAAGAGAATTTATCTCAACATTTTTGTCTAAAATTTAAAAAATGAGTAGATTGCTCCCCTTGTTGCAAAAAAGATTTAAAAAACTTATAGAAAAATACAAATTGCAGGATATATAAATAAAAAGCAGGGTGTCTGTCTACTGTACTAAAAGATAATAGAAAAGATTACAAAACTAATATTCTTTTATCAGGGTCGGTATGATTGTACAAAAAAGGCCGTGTTAGAAGATAAGATTTAAAGAAAATAGCTTGAAATGAAAAGTCAGAACATCTTGGCAAAATCCAAGGGAAAATCGGCACAGCTTTGTCAAAATGACGATAATATTCTATGGAAATTTACCTTTCATAAAAGCCAAAGAAATGTTCGTTATTTATACTTTTTTCGCAATATTTCAGAAAGAATGTTAAAAAATACTTCAAACTAGTATCATTAAACTCGGAAATTTTATATGTTTCATCCTACTTTAAGCAAAAAAAAAGTAATTTGTTTAATTACTAAAATTAGAAACGGTATAAAAAAAGTTAATTGAACTATTAAATTGTTATTGCTATTTCAATTCATATTTATTTCATTTGGATATTGTTCTTGAGATAGTGAGAAAAAAATTGAACTGAAAAATTCACTCATCAAATTGATGATCACTCAAAACGAAACATGCGTTGATTAAAAATAGTAAAAAAAAACTTACTAAAATAAATACTAACAAGAATAAAAAGTACAATTAAAAAAAAAATTCTAACTAAAATTTGATCCGCAAAAAAAAAGTTGATGTTCACAGAAACATTAAAATTAATATAAATATTAAAATATCACATGATATAAATGCAATTTTAAATAAGTTCGATTTCAACTTTTTCATAATGTTAAGTCCAATTATGTTAAAATTCAATTCTGAAGTCTTGAACAATGAAAATCAATTTAAAAGGTTTGAAATTGAACATTTTTGTTAAAAAATAATTTAATTTAATCAACTGCAAATATAAATTAATGAATTATTTTTAAAACTGAACTGTTGTTCGAGTATTAAAAATTAAACAATAATTAATTTTACAAAACGATTCTGAGTCTGTTCAAAATGAAACAATTAACAGATTTTCACCTTAAAAAATGAACTGTTTCAGCTTGAAAGCCTTAGCAATTAAATGTAGACGTCCGATTGAAACTTTATAAACTAATTTCAAATCCTGGGGAGGCGATTATGTAACTTTTCCACTTACACTTCCGCTCCACTTTTTCGAAATTCACGTCGGTTCTCTTTTTTTCTCTCGACATTTTAACGGTCACAGAAAAAAAAGAAAAAAACAATCAACCTGAACTTCGTAAAAGTGGAAATTGAAATGAAAGTGACAAAGTTACATAATCGCCCATCTGTTCAAATATTGTTTCAGTCTAAAATATATTCCACTTTTAACGCATTCAATTTGAAATTTTTTAATAAAAAAAAAACTACTTTTTTCAATATTTACGAATATTTGACTGTTTATTTAAAATGAGCAATCATAAATCAAATATTCAAAACTAACCAATTTGACACTGAATTGTTTCAAACAGAATGCTTTGAATAATTAGGATTTCAGAGGGCTAAATTTAAACTTAGAAAGTTAGAATTTTAATTGTTTACTTTTTTAACATTTTCAATTTATAAGTGAAATTTACAAATTTTTATGTATAAATAACAATTGAACAATTATTGATTTCAAACGAATTAAATAAATAAAAATTGACTTCAAATTTAAAAAGTGTCCAGGTTTAAATAAACTCTAAAATTATTACATTTTTAATGTTCCTAACTTAAAATTTCTTTAAAGTGATATAATTTTCAAACCATTTAGAAATTTTTTGATTTATTCTACAATTTAGGTTAGGCGTTTAGAGCATTGACAATAATAGCTTTTACCAATAAATTGTATAATTCCCGGATCTTTTTCATGAATTTCCGGTATTTTCTCCTATTGCACAAAATTCCCGGAAAATTCCAGGTATTACCGGATTTCCCCGGTCGTAAGAAACCCTGGAATAGTGAGGAAAAAAAAAGATTACAAATGAGAAAACGAAAACTTAAAAGAACCCAAATGTTACCTATTCTTGAATATAATGGAACCAAATCGTGACTAAGGAATGGAATACTCTATCCTTTATTTTTCCAACACGCGCTTGATTCTATTTTAAAACTATTTTACTGTAAGAAAAATAATAAAACTGCACTAATTTTTTTCCACCGAGTACATTTAAATTTAGTCGCTTTAGATTCTTTAGAAGATCATGGGAAACCCATTAAACATTATGTTTTTTTTACTACAAGCACTAAAAATGTCAGTTTTCTGAAAATAAAAAATTTCTCACATAAATCTTTTTCCCCCTTTTTCCGATTACGAGATCTAAATTCTCGTTGACATAAATCCTATTATAGCCCCTAGAATCAGAACAACGATGAGTGTATGTACTACGAAAGATCGTAAAACGAAAATACATCATTTCCCTCTGATAAAAACATCAGGTTTCACGTGATCCGGTGTAAAACTCCAGAACGAGTTTCCCAATCACGTGAAAATTTTTTCAAGCTTTTCAACCACTTTCAAACTCTTGACTGGACTTGGAGAAGTTTTGAGGATCTTGGCAAGCGAGGCATCCATAAATCAGGTCCAAACTCGAGGAAATTCATCGCTTCCGGTTTGACGTTTTCCTGACTAGAAGGCGGAGTTGCTACTCGTTTATGGTGCACTGAAAGGGAACTTGCAAGCAGCTATCTGAGTACTAAAAACTGAAATACAGATTGGGACTGGCAGAAGCTGAAAACAAGTCCACCCATTTTTCTCGACATAAACTTCGTAAACTGAAAGCAGCTTCTTCCTGGTCTACTTTTCTGTTTCTCCTTCAAGGTATGTTGCACAATCCCAATTTCAAAATTCTCTGATTCTTCCCTGACCAATTTTTCATTTTCCCTGAACGTTTTCAATTTTTCTCCATGTATAAAAACAACATTAAACCTAGGTCCCTAGGAGCCTAGGAAATCAATGATGCTGATGCAAAAAAAAGTTTGTTTCTAAATTAATTTTAACCACTTTTAGTGACAGCAGTCATAAATAATTTTATTAGGGGTTAACCACAAATTATGTAAGACATATATAAAATACATGAATTTTCAACTAAATAGTTGAGTGTTCAACTCAAAAAGATATATTTTTAAACCAAAAATTGAATACTTAAATTTTCATTTAAAATAATTAATTTTCAAGCAAGGATAGTTACATTTTCAACCAAGAAAAATTTTTCAGTCAATAAAGAAAAAAATTGATCCAAAATGTTGAATTAACGCTAGTTTCCTGCAAAAAGTTGACTTTTCAACAAAAAAAGGAGTTTTCAACAAAATAAATGAATTTTCAGTTAAAAAAGATCAATTTCCCAGAAAAAATGGAATAGTTACATTTTCAGTTTATAAAATTAATTTTGAACCAAATAAATTAATTTTAAACTAAAAAAGTTAACTTTTCAACCAAGAAGCAGGCGAATATTCAACCAAATATAGTTACACTTCCAATAAAAAATTAATTTTCAACTAAATAAAAGTAAATTTTCAGCGAAATAGTTAAATTTTCAACCAAACGGATGATTTTTCAACCAAGAAGATTAAATTTCTATGAAAAAGACAACATTTTCTACAAAAAATGAAAGAGTTAAATTTTCAGTTGAAAAAATTAATTTTCAATAGTAAAAAAAAAATTAATTCTCAACCGAAGAAATTAAATTTTTATCAAAAAGATCAATTTTCAAACAAGTAAATTAATTCTGGACCACATACGATTCAATTTTAACAAAATTATATCAATTTCAACCAAATATTTGAATTTAAGGAAGTTGCAATCTAGCAGTTAAATTTTCAATTATAGAAATACATTTTCAACCGAAGAAATTAATTGCTAACCAAAAAGATGCAGCTTCAACTCATAAGAATGCTTCTCTGCCACAAAAAGATGAATTTTAAACAGAATAGTTGAATTAAAATGAAGACGATACATTTTCAGACAAACGTGGAATAGTTAAATTTTCAGCTATAAAAATTAATTTTCAAACTGAAAAAAAATCATTCATAACAAAATAATTAAATTTCCTACCAAACAGATGAATTTTCAACCAAGATTAAGTTTCTATCAAAAAAGACCAAATTTTTGACAAAAAATAAAAGAGTTAAATTTTCAGTTAAGAAATTAATTTGAAAAAAAAAACTAATTTTTAACTAAAGAAATTAATTTTTAACCAAAAATATAATCCGAACATTGGAATTTAAGGAATTTTTAACCTAACAACTAAATTTTCAATTGAAGAAATAAATTTTCAACCAAACATTTTCAACCAAATTTCCCAGAAAAAATAGAATAGTTACATTTTCAGATTATAAAATTAATTTTTAACTAAATAAATTAATTTTCAACTAAAAAAGTTAACTTTTTAAACAAGAGGAAGACGAATATTCAACAAAATAGTAACATTTTCAACCGAAGAAATTAATTTTTAACCAAAAAGATGAAGCTTCAGCTAATAAGAATACTTTTCTACCACAAACAGGCTAATTTTAAACAGAATAGTTGAATTTTCACCTAAAGCAGATCAATTTTCAACTTGACATAGAATAGTTACACTTTCAATAAAAAATTAATTTTCAAGCCAAAAAAAGTAAATTTTCAGCGAAAAAGTTCAATTTTCAACCAAACGGATGATTTTTCAACCAAGAAGATTACATTTTTATCAAAAAGACAACATTTTCTACACAAAATGAAAGAGTTAAATTTTCAATGAAGAAATTAATTTTCAATAATAAGAAAAAATATTTTCAACGAAAGAAATTAATTTTTAATCAAAAAATCAATTTTCAACCAAGAAGATTAATTTTGGACCACAAAAGATTAATTTTTAACAAAATTACATCAATTTCATCCAAATATTTGAATTTAAGAAAGTTGCAACCTAACAGTTAAATTTTGAATTATAGAAATACATTTTTAACCAAAAAGAAAAAAAAAAGAAAAAACAAACAGGAATTTTCAACCAAATAGTTGAATTTTAAACTGAAGATACATTTTCAGACAAACGTGAAATAGAAAATTTCAGTTATAAAAATTAATTTTCAAACTAAAAAAAATCATTTTGAACAAAATAGTTCAATTTTCAACCAAGCAGATGAATTGTCAACCAAGAAGATTAAGTTTCTATCAAAACAGACCACATTCTCTACAAAAGATGAAAGAGTTAAATTTTCAGTTATAAGAAATTAATTTAAAAAAAAAAAATAATTTTCAACTAAAGAAATACATTTTTAACTAAAAAGATAAACTCTCAACCAAGAAGATTAATTTTCGACAACAAAAAATTAATTTTTATCAAAATTACATCAATTTCAACCAAACATTGGAATTTAAGGAATTTAAACATAACAATTAAATATTCAATTAAATAAATAAATTTTCAACCAAACATTTTCTACCATATTTCCCAGCAAAATGGAATAGTTACATTTTCAGTTTATAAAATTAATTTTCCAAACAAAAAAAACAACAAATTTTCAACAAAGAAGTTAAATTTTCAACTAAATAAATGAATTTCCAAATAAAAAAGTTAGCTTTTCAACCAAGAGGAAGACGAATATTCAAAAAAATAGTTACATTTTCAACCAAAGAAATTAGTTGTTAACCAAAAAGATGAAGCTTCAACTAATAAGAATACTTTTCTACCACAAAAAGACGAATTTTAAACAGAATAGTTGAATTTTCACCTAAAACGGATCAATTTTCATCTTAAAATAGAATAGTTACACTTTCAATAAAAAATTAATTTTCAATCCAATAAAAGTAAATTTTCAGCGAAAAAGTTAAATTTTCAACCAAACGGATGATTTTTCAACCAAGAAGATTACATTTTTATCAAAAAGACAACATTTTCTACACAAAA
>JAABKJ010003351.1:0-26129 GCA_011634705.1 Andricus grossulariae
CCCAACTACCACCTTTATGCGTGTATTTTGTTTTGCGAGTCGAAAATCATGTCCGAGTTAAGAAGTGATTCGTCGTATGGTGGAGAGTCATTGTTGTACGTCAGTCCCACCAAATAATATATAAATAAAAAATAGGTTAAACCACCACCGCAGAGTTTCTTTAGGAGCAATTATCGTTCATGAAAATGACACTGGTTCCCAGTAGAGCCGCAGTAAATTATACCTATGGCCACATCTCACGACGTGCGATGGGTGGCCCACGAAGGAGTAATAACGAAACCGAAGTATCCTGGGAAAGTTTTTCGAATCTGGCAGAAGCAAAGGTACCATCGGTGCCAGGCTTGTAAGTAGTAATCACTCTTTTTTGAGTGTTCAAGCGCGATGTGTCCTTTTCACAAGCACGGAAACGGCTAGTGAGAGAGTAATACATTGTCTGTATAGTAAACAATATCGACGAGGTAGTTCCATAATGTCGCAAGAAATAAAATATTCTAAGTTGAATGGAAAATGCTAAACTCTCTGACATACACTATTTTCAAAAGCTCTCTCACTCTCACTTTTCCGTGCGTGTGAAGAGGATACATCGCGCTCGCGTACTCAGAAAAGAGTGATTATTACATACAGGCCTGGCTCTTATGGTGCCGTTACTTCTGCCAAATCGCATGCACGGAGATCGGTCTCCTTGTTATTCCTTCGTGGGGTGGCCACAGGGCATTACGAAATCACAAGGACAGACTGGCGAAACTCTCATGTATCTTAAGGACACGGAACAAACCAAGAATGGCAGCTCTTTGCATCCATCTCGTAAGTACCCCGGCATGTTTTTAGCAAACGGGCATAACTTCGAGGTTACGAACCAGCGATGACTTCACACCACCGAGAGCATCGATCACAAGGACAATCATTTTAACCGAATAATCTAAATACAGTAGCCGCGACTCCCTTATAAGGTCTCGATACTGCTCCTCCTTTTCCTTCTCCATGACTGTGAATTTGTTGGCTGGAGCCGAGAATTCGATTACGAACATAGCAGGGCAGGATCACGGCCAACACCGTAAGAGTGACAAAGATGGTAGTTAAACACTCATAGGGCAGCATCGTGTCTGTGGACATACGTGATTCCCGCGTGATTAGGACACCCGGATAGTATGTGTCATAGGTAGTCAAAATATGCATCACACGCTCTGCACATATCGCTGGGAATTTCTTAATGTAAAATGCGGCTATGGCATACTACGGTGCAAATGACACCGGCCTGGCACGCGAAAATGAAACTCTCTGTGTCTGAATTAAGTCCGGTGAGAAAAGAAAATCTTAGCTCAATCGACAATGATTCATCCTTTACATTTCTGTAAAAATATCCATGCATTTTCTTGTTGAAGAGCTGTTCGAAGAAGTTGTTGACCTTTCCCTTTCTTCATCCGGGCTTTCGAAAGTGAGACATCTAGATGAAGTAATGCACTTTCCTCACTTCTGATGTTGAAATACAGACCAAGAGTCTCGACCGCCTGCTCTGCAGCTTTGTAAAGAAACGTTCCTTTGCCACTCATCTCGCGATTCCTGCCCATTTTCAGGAGAGGGTATCTTCCATTTGCGACGATGTGAACTGTACCCAGAATAATTCGGTTATAAAGACACTGGGGATTTAGAAGTCCGCTCCCGCCTTTACAGCATGGGATGTATGAGCGCGGAACGGGCGAATTGACATGCAAGCTCTTCTGCATATAAATGATCTTACGTGTGGCAAATTCGCGGGACGTGAGCTCGTACTTCGTTCATCGAACTGCTTCAAATGAATAGAGTAGAACATTGCTGATGTTATATCCTGAATGCGGCTCTCAGGCACGCCGAGGTATAAGTAGGTTCCTCCAGCGTCAAGGTGTCTAATAGCATTCATACTCGTATCCATGAGCTGAGGGTCCTCGGGAATGATACCAATCTCTTGCGTGTATATCTCGACGATCCTTAGAGCATGTTTGAGCTGCTTGGCTTCAGAAGCATAGATCTTTAGATCATCGATGTAAAATATATGAGTGACCGATGATTGTTGATGATGGCTCGCGATGGTTAGGCTCGCCGCAGAGGTATACACGAGAATTTCGTAGTGTGAGAGATAGTAGCAGAAGTGTAATACAAAAGGGGAGAAGGCTCATGATATCGCCCTGAAAAACGCCCCTCTGGAAGGTGACGCTGTTCGTTGTCACATGATGTTTTCCAGATTATAGAATGCAGCGTCTTTGCAGACGCTCATGTCGATTAGCAGGATCTCCCGACAGCCTGCTACACTTTTTTTCGAGCCACGTTGTTTGTAAATCTCTCTCCAAAGAGGGCCAATTGTCCGAAAGCTCCTGTTATTCAGGATAGCTGTAAAGATCTTATACAGCGTGTTCAGACAAGTTATTGGCCAAGTCACCTTTCTTCAGTAGGAGTACAGTGCGTCCTAATACGATCCACTACGGAATGTGTGTCTCTGACTTTGAATATGAGGTAGAAATCCGGGCCAGATGTTGGTCTGTAGAAGTAAACTTCTTCTACCAGAAGTTCTTGATAATATCTGGTCCAGCAGCGGAGAACTTCTTCCGTGTCCCTCAGTGCTTTCTTCACCTCTACGGCAGTGATTGATGGACATTCCTTCTGAGATGTTATGAGGTTGTTGCAAAGCTCCGTGAAGCGAATAATATTCGCAGTGACTTCGTTCAATAGGTATCAAACTTCGTAAATCTCTCTCCAAAAAGTCTTGACCTCCTCGGGCTTGGGCAAATTTTTGACAGAAACAGGAAGATCGCTGAAAGGGCGCGATAGCTCAGCGAGAAATTGTTGATTCTCACAGCCGCTTTGACTTGTTCAGTGGTAATGGTGGATCCTCAGTTCGTGAGGCAACTTTTGTACCCTTTCCGTAAGCGGCCTACCATGTATAAGTGTCTTTTGGTATTTTGATCCATCGTCGGTTTTACCCTTGGATTTGAAACGGTCATAGTTCTCTCTGCACCATAAACTGAACAATTGATGGTCCAGAGGTCGGACTACTCTGAGAGATCCTCACGAAGGGGCACGAACCAGTGAAGGCTTGGCACCTCCAAGAGCACCGATCACCAGGACGACTTGCTTTACATAATATTCTTAGTAAAACCGTCTCCACTCCTTTCCTTTCTCCATGTCTGTAACGACGTTTTCGGCTGGTGCCGAAATTGCGATAACAAATACAGTTCGTTTCTCGAAGTCAAGGAGCACGATGTCAGGCCGCGAGTGCAATGTCTAGTATATGTGTCCTATATGCTCGGGGTGTGCATGACACGCTCTGCAACTACCATCAGGAATGTCTTAGCTCAAAATGGGTCTGTGGTATGCTAAAGTTGATATGACACATTTAAATAAAAAATAGGTTGAACAATTACCACACGATCCCCCTGGGAGCAACTGCCATCCATGAAAATGATACAGGCTCCCAGTAGAACCGCGGTAAATCACATCTATGGCCACGTCTTACGACTGTGATATTGATGGCCACAGGGCACGACGAAATAGCAACGACAGCCCGGCGAAACCCTCGAGTCTTTCGAGGAGACGGAGCGACCCAAGAATGACAGATCTCTACATCCATCTCGCAAGTGCCTTGACATGTTTTTGGCATGCGAGTATATATATATATATATATATATATATCAGAAAACCTTATTTACATTGGCTAATTAACCTTTACATCCACGCATCCACGGAACAGGCGAACTGACAACAAATTTTTTCCTTCTTTTCGGACGGACACGGACGGACGTTTGCAAAGTTAACTCTCGATCACGGACTTAGCAAACACACACTTGCAGTAACGATATTATACACTTTCAGGGCTCTATGCAGGGTGTATTATGTAAGCATCTAAAGTACTGTTGATTTCGAGAATAGCTGATCGCGAAACCGAGCCAACTGTGTTAGAAACCACGCACCTAGATTCGTTCACCTTCCATCTTCTTTTATTAGAAAAGGGTAATCACGTAATTTATTATTGAATCCTCAATAACAATCCAATAATGGTTACACAATGAATTGCATAGGAAAGATTGAAGCAATGATAAAACGGGATAGCGTGCTAAAAGGGGTATGATTATAAGTCATTAAAATACCATGTACGTCAAGTATAACTGATCGTGAAACCGATCCAGCTAAGTTGGAGGCTACACACGTGTACTCTCCAGCATGTCGCGATGCAACAGCCTCAATGGTTAATTGTTTAATTCGTTTCCCAGAATGTGATACCATTAAATCTATCTGATTAGAATCTATTGGTTTATCCAAAAACATCCAAGTTATTTCTATTGGCAAGTCTCCTTTCAGTACAGCACATTGAACTGATGCAATTTCACCCGCGTTGACAGGTTCTTCTCCAAAAGAAAACGATGCTATTTGCGGTGAAACTATAAAATAAAGAAAGGTATTCTAAACACTACACTGATCATCTCCTGACATAAAGTTGTTCAACCCAGTATAAAACATGGTCCAGTATTCTGCTAACGCAATGTACCAATTTTGACATCTTGGATTAGGGGTGAGAAATTTTTTAAAAGGCTAAGGATGGAGTATTAGGTGGGAGAACAGTAGAGACTAATTAATACCATTGACTTCAAGCACAGCTGTTTGTGAAACAGAACCAGCTGCGTTGAAAGCTACACATGTGTATTCTCCAGCATGCCTGGCTGCAACTGCTTCGATGGTCAATTGTTTAATCCGTTTTCCGGAACCGGATATGATCATATCTTGCTGATCTACTCCTATTTCATGATCTCTAAACGTCCAAGTAATTTCTAGAGGTAAATCTCCTTTTATTACAGCACATTGTACTGATGCCATGTCACCTGCATTGGCGGGTTCTCCTCCAAACGAGAATTGTGCTATTTGTGGTACGACTAAAAAGAAAAATTAAAGGTTCTCTAACCAACATATATTTCACAAATGAAGTTTCTGCAACTAATCAGCAATAGATCGATTTGGTAAATGAGGATTATAAGATGTATACTTTATCGCACATGACACAGAGGATACTACGTATTAAACTACAGTGCAAAAAATAGTAAAAATAAACAATATGGCTAAATTAAAAATGGTTAATTATTTTATTATCTCCGAAATAATTTTTTCGAGGAACATGATGAAAATCGTCCGACGTGGAGCCTCAACGTAGAGTATTGATGAAAAGACTGAAGGCAGGATATAGGCAAATCAGGAATGGTTAGGAAGTGAGTATAGTTCGTAAGGTACAAAAGTACCGTTAACTTCAAGTGTGGCTGCTTGCGAAACGGAACCAGCTGCGTTTGATGCCACGCATGTGTACTCTCCTGCGTGTCTTGCTGCCACGGCTTCTATAGTCAGTTGTTTGATGCGTTTACCAGAATGAGATACAATCATATCTTCCCGATCAGATTGTATTAGATGGCCTTGAAACATCCAGGCAATATCCAAAGGAAAATCTCCTTTAGATACTGTACACTGTACCGATACAGTATCACCCGCATTTGCAGGCTCTTCTCCAAATGAAAAAAATGCTATCTGGGGCGCAACTACGAACAGAAACGTAAATAATACAAGTAATAACTTGTCGAATGTGGAAATAGAATCACTAAAGCTGTATAATTTCAACAGGGAACTTTCCCCAAAAAAGTGATAAAGGTACAAATGCGGCATCATTACCTAATCCATATAACAGCAAAGCGATTACTACATTGTATTGAATTTGAACAAATTATTGAAAATCATGTAGAATCTTACGTCAAGTGCTCGATAAGCGCTCCAAGCTAACACTGATTCGCTCATAGAATATCTTTCAAAATATAGGAAGGGGACTCTTCATAACCCTGGCGAATATTCTGCCTGAATTAGTGTTATTTCAATATCAGTATCCGAACCAATGAGTTTCATTCCGAGCTAAGCCGAAATTGAAACAAGGATTCCTACCCGACTGAATCAGAACTAATCCGAGATCGAACCAGAGATTCCTATCAGACTGAATCCGAATTATTTAAAACACTAACCAAGGGTTCCCATCTGACTGAAGAGAGAGTCTTAACCTTCAAACGGCACACTAGTGTGAATTCGCACCGGATTTTTTTTTCTTTTGCTGGCATTTACGCAGACACAGCCGCAACGGCTTATCCCCACTATATTAACCCGTAGTTCCCACACTGGTGCGACTTCGCACCAGCAAAATTTTTAAACAAATGTCTTTTGTCACCCGGTAGGTAAAAGGGTCTCCCCGGCATGTTAAATATGTCCGTCCCTTAATGAGTCATACTCCATCAGGCCCAGCGTCATTCGCCCTTAATTATTCATGAGGTTCGGTTCGGTAGTTGGACTTGGTGCGTATTCGCAACAGTTTGGTACTTTACGGTTGCAAAGTGAGTGCTTGGAGAAAAATCAAATTTCGCCAGATAATCGTTTTTTCGACTACATTTTCTCTGGAGGTAAGTAATTTTGCATAAAAATTCTTATTTTTAACATATATTCACCAAAAATTGTACCTACGTGTTAATTACATATATTTTCTAAATTCTTGATTTTTTGTTGTTGAATTTTTCTCAAAGTTTGAGGCTTCTAGGTTTGAATCACTGTGCAAAAGAATAAATAATGATGAAAAAAAATTTTCATTAAATTTTCATTCATTTTTTTCTCTTCAGAATGGCAAACGAGAGTTAATAATGTCTTATAATGCGTTCAAAGGCGCCACTGATGCATTTGATCAAAAATGTCACAAGTATTCTACTGCGATACGGACACGCCGATGGTCTTTAAAATTTTTTTACAACATGCTCAATCAAGCTGGCATTAATGCATGCATCCTTTACAATTTTATTGCTGAAAATCCAAACCTTATCCGCTCGAAATTTTCAAGAAGTTTGGGTATTGCGCTCATCGGGGAGCAACTGCAACGTCGCTTACAAATACGAACCATGTACGAAAATGTCAAGCGCTTAATTTAGAAAATTTTACAAATTGATCCACCAGCGGCACAGTTTTTAGAAGTGATTCGCGAAGAAACGAGAACCAGATGCGCATCTTGTGATCCAAATACAAGCGAATGAGATACGTCCAAACTACCTCAAGCGTATGTGTGACGATCATCGTGATTCAGTATGCATTGAGTGCACTACTTTTACAGAATAAAGTTTAGAATAACTTTTACTTTCAACTCTGTATTATCATTTTATAATAATATTTCAATATTACTAATGTTTAAATAATAAACAATATTATTAGTCATAAATTATCTGATTTTTCAATGTGTTTTCCACTCTAGATTTAGTACTGATTGATTTTTCTATGTTCCAAACACACCCTATTTTCGGGCAACCATACAAAATATTTAAATTTCATTGGACGTGTACATAGTATTTTTTCCTCAAAATATGTACTTTTGTCTTCAATTTAAAAGAAAAAAAGTGCGTTTTTGATGATAACCAAAAAAATGGCAATTTTTTGAAAAAAAATGACATTTCAGAAAACGTATATTATACGTTGTAATTACATTATTTATGTACTAATTATTAGCATTTAAAAATGCGAACTCCCAATTCGCACCAGTGTGGGGTATACGTATACGCAGATGGAATGTAGTATCTGCGGGTTAAATATATATGTTAAATATGCGTCATATATGCTAGATGTTTATTATATGTTCAATATGTTAAATATTTAAAAAGGAAACATGCAAAAAAAAAACAAGTCGCACTAGTGTGCCGTTTGCGTATGCTGGATTAAAGTGTGCCGTTTGAGGGTTAAAATAGTTACCGAAATTGACCATAAATGGCCGATATATTACACCGCATGGTGTAACCAGTTGGCTGCACGATTTGAGAAGGATTGAAAGGTATTTTCGGTTTGATGTCGAATTCATTCCATTTGAGTGCACGGAATGAAAAGGATTTAAAGGTGGTTTAGGATTGGTTTTGGGGTTGATTCGGATTCTACTTGAAACTTAACCAAAAAGATTTTACATAGCTTAAAATACAACTTTATACGCGCCTATGAAGTGTACGCTATGTGGTGATATCATATCTCGACAAAGGAAAATGGTATATGTTAGGAATAGAAAGTAGGATAAGCTGTCAAAATAATTAAGTACCATTGACGGCAAGCATGGCCGACCTCGAGACTGAACCCGCAGAGTTTGTTGCAACGCAGGCATATTCACCGGCGTGCCTTGCACTAACGGCCTCGATGGTCAACTGTTTATGACGATTTCCGGAGTTAATCGTAATTATGTCGCGCTGACCAGATACTATGGGGCGATTATCAAACATCCAAGCTACTTCTAAAGGCAAATCCCCTTTTGTTACGGCACACTGAACTGACGCCATGTCATCTGCATTCACTGGTTCCTCTCCAAAAGAAAACGGTGCAATTTGTGGTACAACTGCGACAAAAAAAGCGTACCTCGGATCGAATAATCAAGACATTATTGAGAAATACCAGAGCCTCGACACTGTTGAGGAGTGAAAGGAGGACATAAAGGAGGTTGTATATCATAGAAATACGAAATTGTTTGGTGCTATATTTATGTACCATTTACTGCTAAATCTGCAGTTCGGCTGATAGATCCTGCCATATTACTAGCCACGCAAGTATATTCGCCAGCATGATGTGCAGTTACAGAGTCAATACTAAGAAGTGAAATCATTTTTCCCGTTCTTGATATTGATATGTCCGTATGAGTTTCAAGAGTTATGTGTTCACTGTTTAGACTCCATGTTATTTCTATTGGGCTATCCCCTTTTAGTACACTACAAATTACCGAAATTTGTTCTCCCCAGTTTGCTGGCTCTTCCCCAATAGTAAATGGTGCTATTTGTGGTGCAACTGTAAGCAATAATTGATCACCTTCAACATTCATATATTTCGAACATTAATCGAAAATAATCAACTCGCTGCACGTGCGGGCAATCACTTCACTAAATATATGTTTGCCAAAGATGAAGAAATAAATGTCAGCCTGAATAAAAATAATGTGTTTGGAAATTTTAGGTAAATAAATCAATTATACATGATTATGACTGCGAATATGAAAAGGAGATAGGACTTACGGGAAATTTTAAGGCATAATAAGACAAAAGCTTTTTTCCCTTCATACATTCAGTGCGGGGGCATTTTAGCAATTTTAACCTTACGATGGTGCAGGATCATTATTATTACATCGTTATTAAAAATCTTTTATACGCAGATGTTTACTCGAATGAACGTGCACAATATCTATTCACTGTTATGTACCATTGACAGATAATATAGTAGAGTGACTGATGTTCCCGGCTCTGTTTTTTGCCACACATGTATATTCTCCTGCATGTCTAGCTGCGACTGATTCTACACTGATCGCGCTCATATGTTTATTAATTGCAGTTACTACTACGTCTGAGTTTTTCAAACCTACAGGTTCACCGTTAAATAGCCAAATAATTTCCATGGGAAAATCTCCTTTCACGATTGAGCAAGTTGCTGAAACTGTGTCACCCCAGTTTGCTGGGCCATCGCTGATAGTAAATGGACCTATCTGTGGTGCGACTTGAACACAACAAAGATAAGTAATAAATGGTATTCTCAATCTATTTAGTATTTTTTATATTTCTGAAGTTATTGTAAGAATTTAAAACCAGAAATTTATAAGGATACACATTAGAAGTGCATAGACTACTGAAAAAGTTTCGTATAAGCTATCGATATTTGCATATAGTGATTATGTACAGTCTAAATTATGTAAAATTTATCACAAAATATATTTTTACATTCTCACAATCAATGAGAAGGTATTGGTTTGTGTGAAAATTGTTTATTCTTTTACATTTTCTTGATCATCGTAGAAGTCTCAAAATGAACTCTAGGTAGTCATGCCTGCACAGTAGTTACTGAAGGGTTCTTGGATCTGCGCAGTAGTTTCCGAAGTTACTTAACATGCGCAGTAGATATCGAGAGTAATTAAACCTGCCCAGTCTTTACCCAAGTTATTAATACCAAGGTACTTAGATCTTCGAAGTAGATTTAAAAGTACTCAACCAACGCAGTAGGTTGCTGAAGTACTTAACATATACCGTGAGTATCAATTGCGCACGTATGAGTAACTTGGGAACACTTTGAGCCTTTTACGATGATCAAGAAAGTGTAAGAAACAAAAACAAAAAATATTTCGAAAGACAGTACGGAATTTCGCCTATACATAATTACTCTAAAAGGACTATGAATAGAAACTGTGTTTTTACTATTCCTTGATATCCATTTCCTTTGACGAATATCATACCTAAATCCTCTTAATCAAATCCTAATATTTTTTTATAGCAAATCCCTATCACAAACAAAATTTCAAAAAGTTGCGGCTGGAAGGAGAAATAAAAAGAAGAAGCGATTAATTCTCAAAGTTGTTGTGGGATAGTCGAAGGAAATGAAGAATAGCATTAGTAGGAAAATTTGAAAGGTCTTTTAGTTCTAGGACACAATACAACAGATAATTTTCATTCAACATTAAAGATGTATACCATTAACCGACAATTCTGCAGACCGGCTGATGGAGCCCGCCATATTGCTAGCCACACATGTGTATTCTCCGGCGTGACGTGCAGTTACAGAGTCAATGATAAGGAGTGAAATCATTTTTCCGCTTCTTGATATTTCTATGTCAGGGTGGTTGTTGGGAGTTATTTGTTCGCCGTTTAGACTCCATGTTATTTCAATTGGGCGATCACCTTTCAAAACGCTACACGTCACAGAAATTTGTTCTCCCCAGTTTGCCGGTGCATCTCCAATAGTAAAGGGGGCTATTTGAGGAGCGACTGCAATCAATCGATGAGAAATATAAAACCTAATCTAAACGTTCTCTTAGAAATTGAAAGATATCTTCTCCAGAATGAACCAATAAGTCAAGCCCGCTTTGAGCCGCAATATTTGAGACTGGGATGAGAAAGAAATAGAAGAAACGCTTATATCTCAATGTTGTTGTGGAATATAAGAAGGAAATAAAGAATAGCATTAGTAGAAAAATTTGTAAGGTCTTTTAGTTCTAGGGCAGAATCAAATAGACAAACGTCATTTATCATTAACGATGTATACCATTAACCGACAATCCTGCAGACCGGCTGATGGAGCCCGCCATATTACTAGCCACACATGTGTATTCTCCGGTGTGACGTGCAGTTACAGAGTCAATGATAATGAGTGAGATCATTTTGCCGGTTCTTGATATTTGTATGTCAGGGTGACTCTCAGAAGTTATCTGTTCACCGTTTAGACTCCATGTTATTTCAATTGGGCGATCACCTTTCAAAATGCTGCACATCACAGAAATTTGTTCTCCCCAATTTGCCGGTACATCTCCAATAGTAAAAGGGGCTATTTGAGGAGCGACTGCAATCAATCGATAAGAAACATAAAATCTAATCTGAACGTTCTCTAGGAATCCAGAGGTATCATCTCGAGACTAAACTAATATTTTTTAACAGCCGTGGAGCCGCAAAAAGCATAGGGACGTGGTTGCTTATAAACAAAAGGAAAATTCCCTATGCGCATAATTTCAATCTTCAGTACTGCATACCATTAACCGATAATTCTGCAGAACGGCTGATGGAGCCCGCTGTATTGCTAGCCACACATGTGTATTCGCCAGCGTGACGCGCAGTAACAGAATCGATGCTCAGAAGTGAAATCATTTTTCCGGATCTTGATATTGTTATGTCCGGGTGATTCTGGGGAGTGATCTGTTCGCCGTTTAGACTCCATGTTACTTCTATTGGGCGATCACCTTTTAAGATACTACAGACTACGGATATTTGCTCTCCCCAGTTTACTGGCCCTTCGCCTATAGTGAATGGTACGATTTGTGGTGCGACTATCAATTGAGCAAAAAAAAAGAAAAATGATCTTAAATTTGTTGGATAGGTGAAGGCTTTTCTTTGAAAAATAAAACCTAGATATGAAGACAAATGGTTTAAATGTTATTTTTATATTGGAAGCGTAAATTAAAGACAAAATGGGACACGAAGATAGAATATCACGGAAAACCTGAGATAGTGGAAAATGCAGTCGGAATAAAAGGATTGGAAGAAGGAAATGAATTTCGTATTCGTAACAGATGGCAATACAAAGACACTAGCATTCATTGATCTTTTACCATTTACAGCAAGAGTGACAGTATGACTTGTCGCCCCAGCTTCGTTTGACGCAGTGCACGTGTATTGACCCGCATGTCCAGCGTTTACTGGCTCAATTTCCAATACGCTGAGCCGTTTGCTAAATGACAATGTCACGTCCGATTTCATTCTGGATAACAAAACGTTTTCATTAAACGCCCAGGACAGTTCCAACGGTTGATCACCCTTCGAAATCGAACAAGTCACGGAAATGGCTTCGCCCGAATTTACGGGTTCATTGCCAAAAGTGAATGGGACAATCTGTGGCGTAACTAAAAATGTAACATGTTTTTGATACAATTTTCTGCTAGAGAAAGGATTTGATGGAAAGGAAAATCTGGAATAGGGGAATATACCAAAGTAGTAAGCTGTATATCCTTTGACACGTTTAGTGCTAACACAATGTAGCCGTTCTGTATCAATCGAAAGTGTACGGATAATGTTAAAATAATTTTATTAAAACACATATGTGCAATAAGGGTATCCGAATTAACGTGCACGAAATTTATTGGAATTGAGGTACCATTCACTGCTAAAATTGAAGAATGACTGACATTTCCTGCCTTGTTTCTTGCCACACACGTGTATTTTCCTACATGCCTAGCTGCGACAGATTCTATACTGATTGCGCTCATGTGCTTATTTATAGAAGTTATCTGAACATCTGGATTTTTTAAATCAACGCTCTCTCCGTTAAACAGCCAAATAGTTTCTACGGGTAAGTCTCCTTTGATTATTGAACAAGCTGCTGATATGGTATCACCCCAATTTGCTGGGCCATCACTTATAACAAACGGACCTATTTGCGGAGCGACTTAAACAAAAAAATAAATAATTAATCCGTGCAGAGTATACGTAAAGTTTGCTGTGTTCCTGCATGCAAAGCTTGTGGGCACTAACTCCGTCGAAGTTTCGATTTCTTGTAAAGAAGAGAAAAATTTAAGATTACATCAAGTTTGGGATATGTCCGTGACTGGAAGGTGGATAAGTCTAATGCAGTCTAATGCATTTATAGATTTTCAAACACACATCTCCCTTTTACAAGTTTGCCATGTATACCATTTACGATTAAAGGAGCGGAATAACTCGTTCCTCCAGCTGCATTACTAGCACTGCAAGTGTATTCTCCGGCGTGGTTCGCCCTAACGATGTCAATTGTTAATAGGCTGACTCTTTTAGTTGTTACAATTGAGATATCGAAATGATCGAGTGTTATCGGTAGTCCATTCAAAGACCACTCAATTTCAACAGGCTGATCTCCTTTGATCATAGTGCAAGTCGCCGTGACTGTGTCACCCCAGTTCGCTGGTTTTTCTCTGATAATGAAAGGTGCTATCTGCGGCGCAACTTGAGAAAAAATAAAAATAATAAAAACATAATTCTCTGAAACATCAAAAGCTTATATCTTAATCCGCACGCATGTAAAATTTGGTTACATGAACGTGCATGGGATAGCATGAGTCGTACTTTTAACTTACAATTAGTAAAACCTCATTTACAAGAAACAACGGACGTCGAAGTAACCCACGGAAGGTCAGCAAGACATCTTATGGAGCTTCCACTGCTAACTAGGTGTGAATTAGAAATTTAAAGAGTAACTGTACGAAAGAAAATTATAAGAGTCGTGAACAAGGGCGTCAACGCAGACAGAAAGAATGGAATTAAGTAATGACTGGAGAAAATTACTTCCACTGAAATTGGATAGCAAGTGCGCTTACGTGCTGTGAAACAAAATGCATCACGAGAAACAATAATGCTGCAAAGTCGGTAGTGTACATAGACCTTATGACAATAAACTTCAGTTTGTAGAAAATAGGATTTATCTGAATTTAATCTACCTATTATTAGAGTGTATTATTTTCTTACTCTATTTTTTCTTTATAGAGTAACACTCGTTACTTGAGTGAAGTTTTTCGTAAAGATATATTATATACCATTGACCGAAAGTTCGACATTATATCTCAAAGTTCCAGCTCGATTCGTAGCAATACGCGTATAAGCACCAACGTGTTTTTGATTGACCGAATCAATGTTTAACCGACAATTTCCCTCGGCCGTGGATACTATAAGCGGTGGATGAACGTCACCCAGTGTAAACTTTATTTTTTCCGTTAACAGTGGTACAAACACCCGAAACTGAATCTTCCCCCTGTCTTATCGGGCATTTTGAACCGAGCGATTCGTGGGGTAGCTACGGACTCAGGAAGAGGATGCTGGTGTATAACATAAAGTATTGTTTGTAAGAAAGAACTACTTGTATGAAGCTGTTGACGAGAGTAGAAAAGGAAAATAATGCTCGTTAACAAGCGTAGAGGCAATGGCACATGCCATTCTTACCACTCGTAGTCTACGTGTTTGCCAATAAATTACAGACACAATATAAAGAAAGATGTCTCCATTTCCACGTGAACAGCACGTCATTGTCAGAAATCTACATTGTTGGATAGATGAATTTAGTGATAAGACTTCTAAAGAATTATGAGATGCGATTAGATTTTTGAATATAAAATTGATTGAATAGTTTAGCTATATCTATGCACGTCATTTATCTTCTACACAAATTGAAATATAGCTCAATGAGATTTCCTGAAACAACGACGCGCACCGTAGAGAGAATTTTGTGAGTTTAAAGAGCGAAGGACAACATAAATCGTTGAATGCTCTACCATTGACTCTGAGGACTGCAACGTGACTATCGAATCCAGCGGCGTTTTTCACTGTGCACGTATAATTCCCAGCATGCCTCGCTGTCACTCTGTCAATACTCAAAAAACTGACTCGTCGGTCGCTTACGATATTGATATCACTATGGTTTGGTTTCACGGGCAGATCATTAAATGACCAAGTTAATTTCACGGGAAAGTCACCTTTGACAATAGTGCATGTCACAGAAAGCATCTCTCCTGAATTGAGAGGCCCATCGCCAAATGAGAACTGAAGAATTTGCGGTGCAACTGCGCAATACAAATATTTGCCATGAGTGCGATAAAGTAATAATCAGGTGATCGGAGAAAATAATAAGACTAGAAACTTAGGCAACGCACAAAAGGATAGAATTAGAGAAAGGTGCAATAAATGAAGAAGGAATGATTTATATAGGGATACGTAGGAGAGTATCAGTCGCAACGATGTACCATTGACAGATAAAATGGTGGAGTGAGTGGCAGCACCAGCAACATTAGACGCCATACACGTGTATCGTCCGGCGTGTCTAGCCGTCACTGACTCTATACTTAGAACGCTGTTTTTTCGGTTTGTGCTCGCAACCACCATATCTGTCTCTTGATGGTTCTCGATCGGTGTTCCGTTAAAATCCCAGGAGATCTCTAGCGGAAGGTCTCCCTTTATCGCCGAACATGTTACCGATACTAAGTCCCCACTATTGGCCGGTTCTTTTCCAAATGAGAAAGGCAGTATCTGCGGAGCGACTGGCACACGAAAGAGATTAATGTAAATAAGAATAAGTTACACCTAATTCGAAATTTGGTATGGCGGTGACGAAGTAAGATTGATGGTCTGGAATACTTATTTGAACCAAAATTCAGAGCTGGATTACCTGGGTTTCTAATATTCCTAAACATATAAGTCAGATCCATTTCACTACGTACGTGAAAGTCATTTGCATAACTTTATAGCGTGGGTATAGGGAAAATAAGGAAAGGGAATGCAAACATTGCTATAAAAGATACTGAGAGAACTATTAAATACCATTAACGGAGAGTGTGGTCGAATGGCTCACAGATCCTGCAAGATTGGAGGCGGAACAGAAATATTCTCCAGCGTGTCTAGCCAAAATTCCGTCGATGCTTAAAGTACTTAGGTGTTTGTTGATTCTGTTTATTGAAATCCTCGAGTCTTTTGATGAATCGATCGGGACTGAATTAAAAGCCCAATAGATATCCATAGGCATGTCGCCTTTCGAAACCGAACAAGCCACGGACACAGAGTCTCCCTCATTTGTGGTTTCAGTATTAAAGGCTATGGGTAACAGCTGTGGGCCGACTGTCAGCAAGAGGATTATGTTTAGGATTTGCGAGAAAACATTTTTTCTTTATAGTTGTATTTTAACTGGTTGACCTCCAACTTAACTTTCATAGACATACATTTTATTTTCAAATACGAAATCTCACAATTGTGAGGTGTTGAAAAGCTTTGTCGAACGATATTCAATGAATCATACTCGAAGTTAACAAAATTCAAAACGTGAATTATAGAATATAATTTTCAGAAACTTTCGTACTTTGCATTACAACTTTAATTCAATATCGACTGGAGGAGTGGCAACAGGTGCAAAGGATTGAAAATATAATCAGAGGATAATAAAAGTGATTTTAGCAATCAGAAACAGAACTTACAGGCTACAATGCACGAAAAAATGCTATAAATAAAAGCCTGTTTCTACTACGGACACTTGCGTGCAGCAAGAGACATTTGAAGAAAAATAAAATATATTACTATCAAAAAAATTACATTTTATATGGGTCTTTAATTGACGCGGACGAAGAACTTCTGTCTGTGAAACCAAGTTTCTCAAGAAAAAGAGAAATAAAGTCCAAAAAAAATACTTGAGATGGGGAAAATAGGAAGATGTGAATTATGCAAAGCAAACGTCAGTCATAGTGGCCCAATGGATAAGAACTGCAAACCATTCACAGTGAGCAGAGTTGACTCGAATGCTCTTCCTGCCGCATTTTCAGAAGTGCAAATGTATTCTCCAGCGTGCCTCGCTTCGATGACAGGAATCATGAGCATGCTAATACGGTCTGCTACCTTCCTCGCAAGTACACCCGAAGCACCACCCATCTCTTGTCCAGGATATGTCCAACGTATCTTCAATGGTAAGTCTCCAGAAGGCACAGCGCACTGCAGATTCGCAAACTCACCAGCATTCATTGGCACCTTCGTAAACGCAAATCTTTCGATTGTGGGTAGCACTAAAGAAAGCGAAGCTCAGTATACACGACGTATATTTGCCTCTTCATAAATAGTAAAGTGAAAGGGAGTATTTTTCATCATATATTTATTGTTTCATTGTGAGGACCTACGAATAAACCATTACTTACAGGATGAAAGTTTCTTTTACTTTTAAAATACCTGCTACCAGAGAAATTCTAATTTTGTATTTTTTATTTACCGCTACAAGTTTTTTTTTCTATTTGTCCGAGCTTTCTTACAATAGATATTTATAGTGTACGGAATAATTTACGTAAAAGATTAGTTGCGTCGAGATTGCAATCCTTATAACCAGTTACCGCCATACCAACTTCTACGCTCTCTAAAGACATAAATAATGTATCCATAGGAGTTCACACAGAACAGAATTAAAGATCTCTAGTAATCGAGAGTAAGAACATATATATTCGAATTACTTCTGAGCTTCTAGAATTAAATAAGGATTCTATTATATCCTGGGTTAGTACAAGCTAGGATTCATAGAAAAAAACATTCGAGGTCGAGAAACTGATTATGATACGAGATTAGTGAAACATGTCGACATAAGCCACTAGAAGATTCACAGATCTGCTGAAGATGAGCACCTCGACAGCATCTCAAGTAGAGTTTAAACAAAGGCTTTAAAATCCGGTTATAAAAGCTAATCTGCGAGCGACATTATAACGAACTTGATATTGATCGCGTGTAACAGCAGATAAAAAGCAAGCTCTATCTTTTTTGCGATGTATTTCTCAATACGAGAAGTTTGAGGGGGTACCTGTAAAATATAAGTCTATGATATACTCGAAAATACGGACACCCCATTTCACGCTGCTAGACACGTGACGCATTTCTGCTTAATATCCAGCGCAACCTGCTATAATAAAAATCATTATGAGCATATAAAACCTTCAAAAAATGTTCACTGATGATGCTACCTTAAAAAGGGAGCACATTAGCGTCTTGATAAACGTTTGATACAGCAATCTTTTTTCTGGAAAAAATTATGGTCAGTGCAGAAATATACATATTTATCAGCATAAGTTTGATGAAAACTCTAGAGAAGGCTGTGGTTTTCAATCTTGACAAAATTTTTTTTCGTCAAATTAATTTGACTAAATTTTCATGTAAGACTTTACAACTTTTTAATACTTATAAAGAAATTCATAGTGTTTTCATCTGTAAAGAAAATTCGGAACATAGTGGTGATACTCAAGCGTAAGTTTATACAAAATATTATTCTGAGAATGAAGATAAATGTCAGATATATAAATTAAATAATGTATATTGATTAAATGATTAATTAACATCGAAGAGAAAAGTTATGTATACAATATTTTCTTTTTTAGTCATTTGAATGTTAACAGAACTGTTTTTAGGTCTTTACTTAACTTTCAGAATTTCATTATATTTTATCAGAGCAGTGTCGATAAGTGGGATTCCACTTAATCAAAAGTCATGATAATTTTTTCCCGAATTTCGTTTATAAAAACGCGAGAAAATAAAATTTGAAAGGTGACTACTTATCGACATTCTTCTGTTAAAAAAATACTTTACATCTAAAATTAGAGTAAAAGAATAAGAATTGATAAAATACCTTGAATGTTGAAACGTACTATAAAATAATATAATATAAAGAGTTACATCATTCTTGTCGCATTTAGATTGCAAATATATAAGAATAGGTCAATATTTTAGTCTCTGGAAATATATTTTTTTAAAGGATTCAGTTAAATTTGCCCTAAAAAAATTCGTGAATTACAAGTACGTTCTTCGTAGAACACAAGAAAATTCCCCCGGACATATCAGTCGCTATCCCTAGGGCACCCCCTATCCCAATAGCTACACCCAATAGCTGCAACTACTTATTAAAACCGTTGCTCTCAGCGCAGTTACATTTCTGAACTCCTAACGCACAATGCCCATCCGACTAGAACTATAAAACGCGAAATTCCAACATAAATTTTCTCTTATAAATAAACTTTCACATTAGCCGTAAACGATTCTGCTTATTATGTGTAAATTAATTCCTTCTCCCCTTAATTTTAAGTAATGAGTCAGTATCAGCCCACAGACTGACATCAAGCTTCTTTACAATTATACATAAATTTATATTCTTTACAGAGCTTGTTTAATCTAGTTCGCCTATTTTTTTTTTTTTACTTTTCAGCAAACCAAAAAAATTATTACGCTTTTCAATAGTGCCCTTGAAACCCTTATTTGATTTTGTTTATATGTGAATACGACAACAATTATGGAGCACCCTATGTATTACAGTATCAAAAGTAAAAATCCTTTTACACAAAGTATAAGTCGACAGTTAAAAAAAAACGTCCCTAACAGACTTTTCCAAAATTAAAGTGTCGTAACTATGCACTCTAAATTTCGAAAACTATATGAGGAACGTTTTCTTCGGGTCAGTCGAAATGTGGAGGTCAATATATAAAGGACCCAGTTGTCGATTTTTAGTTTACACAGCTATTCGAGTTTTTGTAAGTAATATTAAAAATTAATTATTCAGTTCCTCCTTTAAAGATTGAGTGATGGTTAATTATCAAATCAAAGTCCTTTTTGAAAAAGTTGCAAGTCCATGCTGTTTTTTAGGATAGTAGAATAAATATTTTAAAAAGTCATTTACAAAAATCATTGTAAATCATTTTTGGAGATTATATTTTAGTTTCTTTTGTCGACTTCTATTAGCTTTTTATAATTCAGTTATAGTTGAAGAATGATCCAGTATATGACTATGTACTTAAATTTATACCGACCAACTAGGACCTTTTCTAGTATATGTCTAAAAAATGTGTATGCATTAAAGAAAACAACACTTCATGAAAATCTGCCTTAGAGTAAACTTTTGAAGTTGAATGGAACATTGTGAAACTTACCCATGACTTGTACTTCGAGCATTCCTCTTGCACTATATCCTTGTGCATTGCGAGCGACGCACGTATATGTTGCCTGATCGCTTTGCCGCTCTACGTTTTCGATGATTAATGTTCCGTTAGGAAATACCTTCTGCTTTCTATTGATAGGAAGCACCCTGGTGTCTCGTTCCCAGATGATGCTCTCTATCGGATAACCAGCGACTGGGCATGTGACACGTAGCGTTTCACCAGCGACGATAGCTTTCTTGTCCATATGTCGAATGAATGGTAAGCCGTAGACGTTCAAACGTGCAGAGTGCTCTGCTGCACCCACCTGTGGAGAACACATAATTTATTGTAACATATGCACTGAACGTCAGATTTTCTGCACTTGCGCACTTTTAGAAAGATCTCTTGTTATAACCGCTTCGTCTGGTCTTTTTGATCCAAAATTAATCTCCAGTACTTCTCTAATCTCGTATATGAACATAACCACATTAGTGGCTTCATGTATCGAAAACTAAATCATTCGCACTCCACATACTCCTCATACTCGCACTTTTCGTGTAATGTTCCCATATGGTTAAATGAGCCCCAAGGGACACCGGACAACGGACGAAGTTCGTTTTATCTTTCTCAAATCGAACATTTTCCTGGAGTTGTCACATAAAAATATCGTGTGTGACACATGCAAAAAGTGCAGTTTTGACTCGTACGAATTGAAGCACTCGACCAAAACTACTTACTTTCCGCATTTGCCACACACTATAATATTGCAAGTTCAATTTTAACATAATTTCATAATAGAACTTAATCAAATAACAAGTTTAGATAATAATATTATAAAATAAGATAAAAAACCGTGCTATAATTAGATTGTAAAAAAATTCTCATCCGCCAGAACATTCTAGAATATTGACAAAAATTTCCAAATAATTAAGGAAGTTCTAGAATATTCAAGAACTATAGCATAATCTAGAACATTTTAAAGCATTCCAAAATATTGAAGATCAAATCAAAACCTTCTAGAACATCCCAGAATATTCTACAGAATATGTTGGATCTAGATAATAATTACTGAATGTTTAAGGACATTGCGGAAAATTCCAGACTGTTGAAGAATTATTGCAAAATATTCCACAATACTCATTGAAAGCACCCGGGAAAAACCAGGCATGAATAGCTAATTGAAAATTATTTTTTTAAAGTATCACTTTCTGGGGAATCACGAATGTTATATATTTACTTTCTGTACCTTGGAAGCTGCAATGCACTTATAAAGTCCGCCGTCATTGGTATGAATGCTGGAAATGTTCAAGTTTGATACGACGTCGCCATTTACAGTCACGTATTGGCCGACCTGAAGTCTGTCCGTGTTTGACAAGCGTTTTCCATCTAATTCCCACGAAATCTCAGGAGTTGGATTTCCACTAGCTACGCACTTTAAATATACACTGGGTCCGGGTTGAAGAGTTTCTTCAGAAAATGCTTGACGGATTTGAGGCGGTTCAACTATGAATGAAAGTCATAAAATCAGATTCAACATTTAGAACTTAATACAATAAAACTTACATTTATTTATAAAAACACGAATATCTTGAATAGTATGAATAAAATTGTAGACCCCTTTCATGTGAATATAACGAAAACTTACATCTTCCTCCAAGCTTCAGTTCCGCTGTTGCTTGTGCACTTTCTTGGTCATTTCTGATAAAGCACTGGTACATTCCCTTGTCCTCCTTCTTGACGCTTTCTATTCTAAGTGTCTGTTCTTCCTGTCCAAGAGGTTTTCCATCTTTCAGCCAAGAGATAGTTTTCACAGGATTTCCTTTGACGTTGCAAGTAAAGGTGGCGGGTCTACCGAAGTCAATAGTTTGAACTCTTGGTTCAATTTCTGCAGAAAGTGGTGCAGTTACCGTCAAAACGGTTTCTACACTTTCCCCACCGACGGAGTTGTTCACAATACATAAGTATTTTCCTGAATCTTCAACTCGAGCTTCTCGGATGATAAGAGTACCGCTGACTTGTCTAACCCGCTCGTTCAGCTGCACAGGCTGCCGACGAGATGTCCCTTCGATGAATTTGTACCACCTGAAATAAATGGTACATGTTTTTAAAATTGAAAAAAAAAAACAAGTTCCTCATTTCTATTGATGTTAAAAAAAACGTAATTATTAATGCGTCTTCTTTATCTTCCACATTAATTTCACACACAGAATGACCATCAAGTAACTCATTGTTTTCATTTTTTCTTTTTATTCACTAAAATCTGTAAAATATATAAAATATTATAATTTGAAATTTATGTTTTTTATAATATGGAGATATTGTATGCTTATTGCTTATGTCCAAAATATTAAAAAATATTATTTTAGACTGACAGAAACGAATCTACGAATTGGGTTGAACGAATTAATTTGTGCTTCAAATTAACAATTTCGCTGTGTTGTAAGAGATTCATTCAATGTGTGAACAACATATTGCAACCTAAGAGTTAACTCCAACATTCAGTAATGAGAGAATATAGTACAGGATTTCATTGTTTCATGAATGTAACATTGAAATATGTGGAAAATGTAATTAGTAACCGTTATTAAAAAATTCCACTCAGCATGTTAGGGTTTGGAATTGAAAACTATCTTACACTCATCACTGAATTGGTTTGAGGATGTGAACATTTTCGTACGTAAAATTATTCTGAGGTTGCGGTATGTATTTCTATGATCAATTCTGCCTTTTTTTTTAGATAAAATGAACAATTGGTCTTGACAACAAGAGTTGCCTAGAATTCACGGAAAAAAATCTTTACTGTTGTAAAGGGTGAACGAAAGTAACTCTAAAAGATTATCTTACGTAATCAAAAACTAATTAACAAGTATTTCTCTAGAAAGGAATTGATCTCGTAGTTATTTTATGGCAATTCATGTTTATTATGCTTTTTGCCAGAGTGACATACATATTTTTTTGAATAAAGAAATTTCATACATCTGGTGAAAAATGTCTGGAACTTAAAATATCTAGAAAAAACTGAACATTTCAATTGAAAATATTCAGAATATATGTTAGCAATTACTTTGAAAAACTAAAAATGGAAAATTTGGTAGAATTAGAGAATCTGGAAATTCTTCTGAAAGTATTATTTATATTGTTTCATCACAAGACAGGTTCCATACAGGAAAACATATTTCTAAGCAATTTTTCTCATAAATTTAAAACTTGAATTTCCATTAAAGTATGAATTTATAAAACTCAGCAAAGCATTTTTCAGTAAATAATTAATTAATGTATGATAATTTCGCAAAATGTATGGTAAAACAGAGCAAACTAGTTATATAAAGCAAAATTGACAACTTTATTAGATATATTTTCTTCCTTCTCATATAGACTGCTCCTATTGAGAAAGTAGTAAATCGTAAAACGCAATTCCTGTCCTCTACAGAAAGTAAATAGAAATTTGTATATATCGTAGCCACTTAGTGAAATTAGACATTTCATGAACTGCTAGCGGATTCTGTAATAATCGACAGTTAAATTGCCTGTCTAGAATTTTTAGCCCTTTCATGAAGTGCGCAAACACATTTAGACAGTTAGTGTAATAAAGCGGAGTTTCACTATCTGTCTAACTATTATAGCCATTTCATGAAACGACAAACGTGCTATCGAGCATATAGTGTAATAAAATTCAGTGAATACAACTTTAATAATCATCACTTAACTCAAGGTTTTGGTTATTTAATAAATGTTAATTTTATCAAAAAAAAATTTAATTTTTTATAGAATATTCTCATCGTTATTGCCAAAAAGTGCGACCAAATTTGATAGAACAAAAACATTATATTGTTTCAAATCAATTTTACTGTACACGTAAGAATGCTCTAGTTTCAATAAAAACAAAAACATTTTTAGTCCCTTAAGTTTGTTTTCCTTAAAATAAATTTTAGCTCACTCTTTAAACATTTCTTACATAAAAAATCGTTCTATAATTTAAAAAACTAAAAATATCAAAGAATATTGTTTTCTTTGCAGGATTGAGTGGAGCGAGAATTTGATTTGACAGAACTCTGAATGAAAATAATTATTTACACCAAAATAATTTATGAAATATTTGTTAGCAGTTAAAATGCATAATAACATTAAGTGGCTATGACATATACAAATTTCTATTTACTTGCTGTAGAGGGCAAGCCTTGCCTTTTTATTAGCAGCCATGAGGATTTACTATATTTCGCAATGGGAGCAGTCAAAATGTAATATTATTGTTATTATGTCAGTAAATAAAAAGTAATTACTTATTGTTAGTTATTACGAAAATAGACTTATGTGATTCAAAATTCTAAATTATTAAAGTTTATTTTAATACCCTTTGACTATCACTGTAAAAGATACTTACCTTCGATTTTATGAATCCAATATTGAGTTCTGATGAGTAAGGATCATGCATTTAATTAAAGAAGAAAGCAGATCAAAACCAAAAAAAAATCGCTAAGCAGAGTACAAAATAAACAGAATGTTGCATGCAAATCCCCAAGCAGATGAAAAATGTTTCGATATTCAGGATATGAATATTTCATAAACCAGTTCTTCGACTTTTTCAAATGGAAGAATAATTTGGACGCTATGATTTATTAATGTGGTTTGCCTGGTATTTTTAGTAGAAGCAATGTATTACCTTGTATTTTTGAAGTTATTCGAAATAAAAAAAGTACCTATGTAAATGCGGTGGTGTACAAGTGCAAGTAAGTTTGATTTTTCTAGCTGTTTAAAAAAACTACGCTTCCATATATTTTAGGTTTGTTTTCTTCCTACACGAAAATAATTTAGTAAATTATGTGTTCAATTTGAAAAATTCCAGGGATTGCGAGCGAAATGGCGCTCACTACTTTTCTCTTCTCTAGGCAAGGGGGAGAATACAGCAGGTCAGTATGTTCTCTCCGCAGTCTAAGAGTTGATAGAGTGTACATGATGCCATAAATCTCGTTCAGGGGACTGGAGACATATTATTCCTGGGTCCCAGTTCGGAATGAGTACGGGGTCTGTGGCCTGCTGTGGTGTTCGTCTCCAGCAATAACATTGACATGTGTTGAACGTTCACGCTTTGCAGTGCGTTACGCTCAACACTCTCAAGTCTAAACGCCCCGATGAACGATGTCTGATATTGAAGGAAAGGCGTTCTCACGGGATGCCGAGAGAACTCCAGCAAAACTGGACACTATTCGAATCTCCGCCGCGAATTAGCTGCTTTTCAGCTCCTCACCAGCTCCTCACCGAAAAAATGGGCATGGACTTTGGGAATATAAAATTCATGTATATTGTTGGAAATTTGTCTTTCTTGGTTAAAATTGAACTGGGTTTGATGTAATATTAAATCTTAATCAGTTTAAATATCTTTTTGTTGAGAATTCATATTTTATGGTTCAAATTTCAACCACTTGGTTAAAATGTTAACTATTATCTTTACTATTATATATATATATATATATACACTATTATCTTTAAGTAATTTATTTTGTTGAAAATTCGTTTTTTGGAATGTATTTTCTTTGGTGGAAATTTCATCTTTTTAATTTTAACTGGAGCTGTTGGCTAAACATTAATCTGTTTCTGCTGAAGATTCAACTATTTTCTTAATAATTGGTCGTTCTTGGATGAATTTTACTGCTTTTGATTTCCAATCAGTACATTTTTGGTTTAAATATTTTCAGTATTATATTTCTCCCTGAGAATTCATAAATGTTTGTTGAAAATTGAACTATTTTATTGAAAATTTTACTAAACTGCTAAAGATTAACTTCTTTTGGATGGAGATACATTTCTGTGGTTGTCACTTTAACTCCTATGTTGAAATTTTTTTTTTACAAATTTTTTAACTTACAATTACAGTATTTTCTTGAAAATTCATCTTTGTAGGTTAAAAATTCAACTATTCCCTTACGAAAAAGTATTGTAGGAAAATATATATAATACGCCTATTCTGCATTTCCTACCATGAATTTCCTTTACATTTTTCATTATAGTAATCATAGGAATTATACGAATAAAAATAATTACCACAAAATTATGAGAAATTCGTTTTCGAAACATCACTATATCATAGTAATAACAATTATTATTTTCCAATGATACTTTTTCGCAATGTTCTGGTTGAAAATTCATCTCTTTGCTTGAAAAGTCAAACATT
>JAABKJ010003352.1:0-26128 GCA_011634705.1 Andricus grossulariae
TTACATTTGTTTAACTACTAAGACTTTCGAATTTAAACAGTTTAATCTTTAACGTTAAAATCTGGAAATTCTTAAATGTTGAACTGATTTCGAATCGTCTTGTATAATTATTATTGACTTGATAATCCTCAATGAACAGTTCAATGTTAAAAATCATTATAATTTATATCCACAGTTGATCAACTAAAAAGATTTTTTATCAAAAATTTTCGATTTCTTTTAATGGAAAATGTACGCTCAAAAATAAAAATTTAAAATAGAAAATTTTTGAGAGAAAGATTTTCAAATTACGCATTGTAAACTAAATGATATCATAATTGAAACAGATAAAAACATTCAACTTATTATTTTAAAAAACTGTTGAAATCAAACTTGGATCGATTTTTTCTATATATTTGTAAAATTCCCGGTCAAAAAATAAATTCATTGTCATTTCTCCGTTTTTCCTGGTCTCATTATATTCCCGGTCATTTCCCGGTTTCCCGGTCCAGTGGCTACCCTGAAATTACATAGATATAATTTTTTATACTATAAAGTACAAAGACGTTGTTTTGGATTATATTAAATAATGCCTATTTGCACAGTTAATCAACACTTCCATCAAGTCCCCTAAAAGCCTTTTCTCGGATGATATCTTCTGGGTTGATGTGCAAAGAACAAACTGCATCGCCAGGTTTAGGTTTGATATCATCCCTTAAAATAACTATTTGCCATTCTTTAACAACATTTGGATCATTTAGTACTTTGAAAAATTAAATCTTGTTAGCTTTGTCCTTCTCCCGATTACTTTTATATTCCGATTTACAATCAAAACAAACGCACAAAACGCATCCGTAAATAGATGCAAATTACATCTAAAAGCAGTTGTTCTCAGTTTCCTTTCGCTTAGAAGATGGAAAATGTCGCAAACATCATTCAAAACACTCAAAAATTATTTAACACTGTCAGTAAATTACTTTTAACGTGTTATTAAATTCAATGTTATTATTTTGCCATGCATTTGCAACGATCATATGCCAACTGCATAGCTGGCGCCACCACACGGCGACCGTCAACATATAGTTCCAGGGGGCTGGCTGATATGAATCTGGCTTCAGAATTGCTCCAACACGTCAGGTTTTCGAGATATTCTAACCTAAATTTGTATAAAACACTGTTTTTCGACAGATTTTAGGTTATGTAAAGTCATAAAGTAATTTTTTCCACAAAACTAGTAGGATCACCTTAAGGTATAAGTCCTTCTCTTTCAAATCCGTTGAGTTTGCTTGAATATATATTTTTTTCATCGTGATATGATAATTTGAAATTAGTGTCTCACCTATCTACTCGAATGCAAGCCAAAAACAGGCTAAAAGCTATCTCTTTCAGTGTACTTGCCTAAATTCGGTTATTTTAATGGACATTACTATATCAGCATTTTAGGGGTCGCTGATCGTCGGATTCAGAAAATTAAAAATGGCAGATCCAATATAGCAGACAAATATTGGACCCGCCATTTTGAATTTTCTAAATCCGACGATCAGCGACCACTAAAAATGCTTATATAGTAATTTTCATTAAAATAACCGAATTTAGGAAAGTATGCTGAAAGAGATAGCTTTTGGCCTGTTTTTGGCTTGCATTCGAGTAGATAGATGAGACACAAATGTCAAATTATCATATCACGATGAAAAAAAAAAAAATATTTAAGCAAACTCAACGGAATTTGAAGGAGAAGAACTTATACTTTAAGGTGATCCTACTAGTTCTGTGGAAAAAATTACCTTATGACTTTACATAACCTCAAATCTGTCGAAAAACAGTGTTTTATACAAATTTAGGTTAGAATATCTCGAAAACCTGACGTGATGGAGCAATTCTGAAGCCAGATTCGGATCAGCGCACCAAAATCCTTCGGAAAAGTATACTACAGTTTCTGTTACATGACTCTTGTTGGCCTGTGTAATTCACCCAAAAATTCAAAAAATTTGAGAACAGGGAAATCCAAAGCGAATTATACCATTTTTCAAACCGAAATTAACTGTGGAAGCTAAAACGAGCAAACTTTTAAAATATCCTGTTTCAATGATAATGCACACTGTACATGAAATTTAATGCACGTGAGTAGATTTTTTTAACTTAGCCGTGACTTACTTTTGTCAGTCATGACTTAGTGTCATCACTAGTACATAATTAGACGGGACTAACTTAATCGTGAGTAACCTAATCGTGATTAATTTAACCACGACTAACTTAGTCGTGACTAACTTCACCATGACTAACCTAACTTTTACTTGTGAGTACGACGGACAGTCGGACACACGACTGAAAGTATAAGGGTTGCGACCCTCGTCTAAGAAACCCTAAAAATGTTGATCTTCTAGTTCGACTGCTTTCACAATAAACTATCAAATTATTTTACGGAATTCCAAATATGTTTTTTAAAGTTGAAAAATGACAACAGGCTTATTTAAGTTCAAATAAAACTGTCCTCAAATACATTTTACTTATAACTTCACCATAGCAAATAATTAGATAACTATACGTTTAAATTAACTGAAAGTATAAATTAAAACAAAGAAATTGATGTTTAAAAAATGGAAGTACAAATTATGCTGCATGTGAAACCAAGCAATACGAAAAAAACGAATCTGTAAAATTTACAGACTGTTTAGTATAAATAAAGAAAGCATAGCTATTCTCTAAAGTTTACAGAACTTTCAGTAATTCTACAAATAAAGGAATATTTTCCGCAATCTCTAAATTTAAATGAGTAAGATTCCACTCATGAAACAGCTAATAATGGGTCACTTTACGTACCACTTCAGTCCAATTTTAATTGCCTTTTAGTAAAATATTACTGATAGTCAGTGAACCTATTTCACCAACTAACTTTTACTAATTAACTTTGGTGGAATCTGGTTTCCCGATCGAATTTAACTGGTCAAGGAATTTAAGGAATTCCTTGAATTGCGTGAATTCCTTGAATTCCGTAAATTCCTTGAATACCGCAAATTCCTTTAATTTCGAGAATTCTATGAATTCCTCGAATTCCTTGAAAGTCATGAATTCTTTTAATTCCGCGAATTCCGCGAATTCCTTGAAATTCATGAATTCCTTGAATTCCGTGAATTACTTGAAATTCACGAACTCCTTGAATTCCATGAATTTCGTGTATTCCTTGAATTCCTTGAATGCCATGAATTCCGCGAATTCCCGGAAATACATGAATTCCGTGAATTCCGTCAATTTCTTTAATTCCATGAAACAACGCTGGAGTGGGTCGTTTTAGACGATCACTCCAAGAGAGATTTTTTTAACATGCAGATATCGATATATAATAAATTATATATATTATTATATTCTATTATGGTACAACCTTGTTGAAATTAATCTGATGATAAAGTTTATATCATACGCTCATAAGGTCCAGTTTGTATCCGACATTTTTATCTGAATAATCTTTTATATCATTCAAGCAACTTTATTGTTCACAATGTAGATATAAATTATGATTTCAAAATGTTTTAAATATAGGGAAAGAGAAAAGATTTGCCGCGTTAAAAAAAGCGCACAATCGAAGACCTGATAATACATATTGAGTCCACCAAATAAATATAATGTGACTTCCTGAAATGATCTAACTCTGAAACTTTCTAATAACGATGTTGCCCTCCTACAATTTTTTGCAAGTCTTGCGAAGTTTCTCGTTTTTACTACTGCTTTAAAGTTTTACTGATTCGTTTAATTAAATCGCGGAGGAGGTATAAACTTCAGGGAAGGTAGTAAATTCTTATACGAGAGCCTTGTCAAAGCTGTAAAGTTGGTACGTGCGACTCGTTTCGGCGTCGTTTACGTGAGTTTACATCGTTACAAGTCGCTCACGGACTCCTATAATCCCCCTTCGAGGGGCTAGACCACACTACAAGTTCGCACCTCTACTCTAGTCTCTCATGTAAGAGTGTAAGGTACATCTTTGCATTTTCACTCTGGTGTGATGGACGCTTAATTAGAGATTTCTCGTGTCGAGATGAAATTCAGAATGATATTCGCAAGACGTTGCCTTCAAGAATTTCAGGCTAAGTGCACTCCAATCCCAACAGTTGAGTAATTTCCACGGCGAAAGTTATCATTTTCATCCATTCTTCTCATTCTTTTCTGAACCTAACATCACATTTAATTAACAAACTTACTTGCAACTGAAATTCTTAGTTAACAGGCTCTAGTACATTTATTAATTATATATTGTGAATGCGACCACTAAAATAGCATATCAAATTTACAAACTCGAGGCCGTTAAAAAACTACGGCACGCTATTTTCAACACTTTTTCCAACCCTCTCCTTCTTCGTCACAGATCATCACACAAATTTTGAACCTCTCACAGTGCCGTTAAAAATACGCCTAGAATAAAAGAAAACCATAAACATATAATATTTTAACATACTTTACTGGACGATTAAAAAAAATATACGGAAATAAATTCTTTCACATAAAATTCATTTATAGGTATTAGGTACTATATTTCAACAAAATAGTTGAATTTTGAAACAAAAAAGATTAATTTTCTACCAAAAGAGATGAATTTTCAACGAAACAGTTAAGTTTTTAAGCTAAAACGTCAAAGGTTTCAAAGAAAAGTTGACTTTTATACCCGAAAACATTATTTTTCAACCAAGAAAGATGATTTTTCAATAAAATAGTTGAATTTTCAACAAACAAATAATTTGAGACCAAACGGTCGAATTATCAAACAAAAAAGAATTAGCTTCAACCATGAACAGTTGCATTTTCCACTAAATAGTCCAATCTTCCTGCTAAAAAGACGAATGTGCAACAAATCAGTTCAAATTTCAACAAAATAGCTGCATTTTTAAGAACATAATTAAATTTTTAACATAATAGTTGAATTTTCAACTAAAATTATGAATCTTAAAAAAATGTATTTTCAACAAAGAAGTCATATTTGCAATGATACAGTCTTCAAAACAAAACGTTCCATTTTTAAGCCAAATAGTTGAATTTTAAACTAAAATATTTTTAACAACCCGGGTAAAGATATTTGGTCTTGATTTTGTCTTGGGTAAAGACTAATCCAAGACAATTTCAAGTTATTATGTATGTCTAGCTCGTGAGACGGAACCAGACTATTGTTGATGTCTTAAGACGAATATTTTGGACCCCAAGACAAAAATTTATGTTTTAAGATCAAAGCCTCTGGTGGTCATCACTAATCCGCCTTAAACTTTACATAATGTTTATATTATTTAACTTCATGGTATTTATTTTTTATGTATTAATCAGTTTATTTATCTGCAATAATTATGTTCTTTGGATGGCGAATCTAAAAATGTTGTTCATTTTTCCCATCTCCAACAGTTAACTAGATACTTCTAGAAAATGACAGTTTTACTCTTTTTATGGAAATTTTTATATGCCTGCAGTTGTTGAGACAGACAGGTTTCGAATTTCTGATTTAAAAATTAGTTATTACAAAATTTCAAGTTTTATCTGTTGTAAAATTTGAATTCTCAGCAGATGTCAACCGTGTGGTCCTAACCTAGCTACATGATTCAGATTGATAATATAATTTTCTTTAAGAGCAATTCGGTATTTATCAAGACCAAATATTTGTACCCGGGATAGTACTTCAACATTCAACCAAGTAGTTGAATTTTTAATTAGGAAGATAATTTTTCTGCAAGAAAAGACGAATTTACAGCAAAATACATCAATTTTCAACCAAATTGTTGAATTTTCAATTAAAAACGATCAATTTTTAACCAAAAATAGAATAGTTAAATTTTCAGTTAAAAAAATTAATTTTCAACCAAAAAAGAAGAACTTTTAACAAAATAGTTCAATCGTCAATCAATAAAATTAATTTTTCACAATGTGGTTCAACTTTGAACCAAGTAATTGAATTTCTAACAAAAACAAGAATTTTCAATGAAAAATTTAAAAGTTGAATGTTCAACTAAAAACGATCAATTTTCAGGCAAAAATCGATTAGTTAGTAATATTTAATCAAAAAAAGATTAATTTTGAACTAAAAATATAACAGTAGACTAATTTAAATTTTTCAAAATATTTAAAATAATTGTTATTCACATTTATATTTTCCATGTGTGATGTCTCAGTCCTCATTAAGCCCTCACCACTAGGTCAAAAACCATCACAAAATTTGCCCCCCCCCCCCCGCAGGGCCCGCGGAACGCAGGCTATCTGGCTTTCTCGCTCCTTAAGAAGTGTGAATGTAAAGGAATTAGAGTAAGCGAGACACTAGCAAGTGGAAAACAAATGGCATAGTTGTCTTTTTTACGTCGGTATTCAAAATCTGCTAATTCATTGCTTAAAAGTGAGTCGTTACACACACACACACACACACACACACACATTCTATCAGCCAGAGATGGGCCAGGCACTGGGCGGGATGATCCACTATTAAATGACTTATATATTATTTATAAGTAAGAGTATTATTAAGTTAGAGTATTATATTTTAACGTTAAAATTATGTAATCCTTAATGATGACCTCTACATTAGATAATTCTAAAAATATTTTTCGAAAAAAATTATTCGACTTACCCATGTACATTGTCTCAGTAAAAGTTAAATTCTACAGCAAAAAAACTCCTAAACACTACACTAGTGTACTACCTGACGCTGAATTTCAGATATATTATGATTTTAAGCTATTTTTTAATCTGTCTGTCGTATTTTCCAACCAGAAAATGATGTTCTCATTTTTACAGCATTTTACGAGTTTTCTAACAAAGTTACTTAAGAAATATACCAGAAAAACCGTGTTTCTCTTCTGGTTGCCAGCAACTCATATTATTTTCTAATACAGACCTATAACAGTGCAGCTGTCATACTTCTTTCTGAGCATTTTTGTCGACAAGATTAGTTTTGTGCGCGTTTGCACCATAATTAACACACTGCACAGTCCGATACAATGAAACATTACATCCTAATCTACTGACTGCTACCCTAACAGATTAGATTAATGAACAGGATGTGGTGGCCCATTCCGACCCAGAACAGCGGCTCGTTACGCCCCATATGACACTTTCAAATAAAATCGAAATTTCACTTATTTCTGTTTCACAATTATATATAAATCTGTTGAAAACTTAAAGTTTAATAAATAAGCTATCTACATTAACCACTGGAAAAACATATAAAATGTAATTCTCTGTGATTCTTGGCCTTTCTAAAAAAATACAAAATAGCAGAATACAGGTTTTAAAATTTTAACTCTCGTTTTTTCCCAATTTATTCAACATTAAGTGAAATTTTTTTAAGAAGAAGTTTGATAACCTTTAGTCTTACACTAGTAAAAAGAACAGTTACAAAAAATGATAGCCTACTAGAAAATTGAGTGGTCCATCTCGCCCCACCTTACCCTAGATTAAATTTTGCTGTCATATGATTTTTTTTTTAAATTTTCATCATCAACATTTGATTAATTGTAGTCAACAAAACAAAAAGATAAACCTTTTATTAGAGTCCCTGAATTTCCTTGAAATTGGAATACCTTTCCATTTTGTTTGAAAGTATGTCACAAGGATTATAAACATTAATCAATGTGTAATTCGGATCGCTTGAGTTCCTATTACAAGTTAGTAATCATAACCACAAAAAATGAACGAAAGCAATTAACAGATCAACTAAATGTTGAGTCAAATCTGCCTCTAATTTTTTGTACTGCCTAAAATCAATATTGTTTTACGAATGGTAATTAAAATAATGATATAATCCTAGAAAAATGAGGCATTTCTCAAATAATTACCTGTTTATAAAAAGAAACGTTGTTTCACTCAAGGCAATAAAATACTGCACTTACCTGAAACAGAGAAATAAATTTTCGTTAATAAAGGTCGCTTAAAAATAAACCCTTGAATATATTATCCATGTACTTTTAAAGTTAACAAAGTATATTTTCTCAACGATTTTGGACAAGTACGGCACAGTTATCTAGGAATTTCATTCAATGGAGTTCTAATCTCATCATTTTCTGAACATCTCCCCGTGCATTTAAGTGATCGAAGAAGGCTAACCATCCAATCGACTAAGAGATATTCCTGATACTGATTTGCATAAATAGAAAATCCTTTGAAAACGTAGTCACGTCTCACTAAATAGATTCCTCGACCAGTGAGCCACTACCGTATTTCACTTAGGGGTAACAAGAATTTGAAGGAAGCTGAGAGTCAATTGGTTCATGCCATTTTGAGCACTCACAAGAAATTCTTCTAATTGCGAAGGGGCAAGAATTTAAGAATTGAAAATTATGAGTTAATAGTCAGAATGTAGGGTTTCGTTCCCAATTAAGTAAAATTATTGCTAAAAATTGTCAATAGTTTTTCAATTAATAATCAATAATTTATTAAATAAAATAGCATTGTTTCTAATCCCAAATGTTTAGAGGTGAAAATGATGATCGACTTTAGAATATAGGATTAAAAACATAGTTCCCTTATTTAATTTTACAAAATAAAACTAAATACCCCTTGTTTAAAAAAAAATGCAGAAGAAGAGAAAATTATTCCAGTAAAATACATTTGACTTGAGAAGAAGTCTTTCGATTGATCACAGTTTCTTCTATAATCACAGGTTATCCTTATGAAATTAAATTGTGATTAATTAAGCAAATTCTTTGAAAAATGTAAGCATTTTATTCAATCAATTAATTTCTCTCACTTTAGTATTTTCTCTTATACTGTTACTTCAACCAAATAATTGTATTGCTTTTACAAAAATATGGTATATTCTACCGAATATATTTTTTCAACAACAAACATTTTTTTTGCTGCCCACAAATATATTTTGTTAAGCGTACCAAACTTTTTAGTAAGATTTATCAAAGGGTCCAACACAATAATTTGGTTCACTCAATCAAACTGTTTTGTTGCTTCTCTAGCAACAAAAAATTTGTTTAGGAAAACCAATTTTCGGTTCCGCCAACCAAACATTTTTCAATAGACAAGTTTGAACTTGGAAGCTTTACAAATGTTAAAAACTGTAAATATGAAAATGAAAAATGGAAAAAGTTTTAAATTAGGAGTTAAAATTTAATCAAATTCAATTTTAATATGACCAAAATGGAAGAATCTCAAATTTTAAGAATGCATGCAATTGAAAAAAGGTTAAATGTGAATGCCTTGAAGATTAAAGCAATTTAACTTAAAAACCGCAGAATTTTAGTATCCTTCGTGTTCCGTGCTGAGGCTGAACCGAATTTAATTGGAAGGTTCTTGCATATGAAATTTTCTGGTTGATAATGATTCTAGGCACCCCATGGAAGTTGTCAGATTAAAACGAATATCATCGATTGAGCCCTTTTTAAAAAAAGTCGATTTTTTATTTTAAAAATTGTGAGATGCAGAATCTGCATACAAGTTGATAGTTAAAGTATCTTCAAAGTTGCTTCTTTCAATTTTTAATTAAATTTAATAGTTTATTATAGTTTAAAGTATGATAGAGACCGTCAATTAAAAATTTCTTGTAAAAATCAAGCTTCTCAATATACCTAATAATTTTTTATTTTATACCAGTATATCGTTTGCAATTAACTTGAAACCGGAAAGCTAGTTTTTCGAAAAAATAGATAATTGTTATCAACTTTTCGTAAAATAAAGTTTAGTCACCTCTTAAGGAATTTTCAAGGGATAATTTCCACCCAATAGACTTTACTTTTGACACCTCCAAATCCCTTGTATTGTGCCCAGAAAATGCCCCAGAAATGCAAAATAGCAGTTTTATGTAAAATTCATGAGGGATGTTGAGAGTAATATATATATATATATATATATATTGTTTAACGATATATGAGAATTAGTTAAACAATTTAGTAAGTTAAAACAAGTTCTTTCTCCTGTTAATCTTGAAAAGTTACTAGTTTCTGGAATTCATGACGGAGCTAATGAAAGTTCATAGTCATATTTTTTGTGGAAGACAGTTTTTAATTATATAAACAATTATTAATTATTCACGTGCGCCTTTTGTTAGAAAAGGTGGAAAAATTCTAGTATTTTGTTACGTTTTATAGTTATTGTTTAAGATCTATTTTTTTGAGATAAGAAAATACTGATTAATAAGCAACATGGTATAAGAGATTCGAAAAAACTATAAAGTTATCCATCTTTAGTTTCAACGAATTAAAATTCTTCAAATAGTTTTTAAATACCCTGAAAATTTTGAAAATGTTTCACGGTCATTGAAGTTTTTATTCATACAAATTTTTATAATCAGTGAAGGAAATGAGTTTCGAAAGAAAAAGAATGTTATCAAAGGTAGGTATAGGTCTCGCAACAGTTTTAGGAAAAATAATGACACTCTGGAAAATTGCAATTGTTTAGCAACAATTCACGGAGAAAAGTTTTTATTTGATCGCAAGATTTCTTTTCGCGAAAACTCACCAGAATTGAAAAAAAACACAAGATATTCGTAATCAGGGGACTTTTTTGGCCTGTTGAACAAAAGGTATGTCGGGGGCCTCATATTGCATACGCAAGTGTTAGTGGTGACTAAACTAATAATAAATAGTTGTAACAGTGAACTCAAGATATATGGATTAAAACTGATGATGTAACAAATTATTTTATCATAAGTAATAACATAATTAGGTGAATGAATACATACTCAGCATTAAGTTATGTTCTACTTACGAACAGAATCAAGAAACACCACAATCGTGAAGAGCAGCGTGCAGACATAAATCTTCATTTTGATGCAGCCACTGAAAAACAAATTTTGAAGAATTTCTCGGACTGTAACTGGATGAATCTTGAATATTTCTTATCTTTATATGTACTAGCCATCATGTCATTCTTGACAGAAATTCCCGTCTACGTGTAGGCCGCTGATTGGCTTCTGCGTAAAGCATATTTTCATTGAAACACACTAAAGAAACTTTGTATGTGTTCGAATAGCCCAGATCGCACGTATAGAACCCCTCTCCCTTTTCTAGATCTGCCAATCCAGGCTGCAAGATTATCGTAAAACTTCTGAAATCATAGACGACTATAGCCTTGACCAAAAAATTGAGATAAGTTAAAAAAAATTCATATCTGTTAAGAATTTCTGGCTGTGAAATATTTCTAAAAGTAAATACCATATTCCTTTCACTGTTCAGTCGATTGTTGTTGCGTAAAGCATATACTCATTGCTACAAAATAAAAAAAAACTTTATAGAGAATAAACTGTTGAGTTATCATGAGCTTACACCCCCTAATCTTGACATCAAATTTCTGGCTTTTTATCTGATTTCATTCAACTTATATTTCATTTGATAATATAAAATGATAGGAATGAATCAGTTTTATAATGCTGTGTTACTTTAAGTAAACCATCCATAAATGTATGTACGCTCTATCCAAGAACGGTATTTTTATTTCAAAAAATCACATAGGTTAATCGATATAATAATTGGCTCCCTTAAACGATGATTGTCCAGCTTCAAACTGTAGATTAATCGAGAAATGCACACACATAAAACTATTAATAATTGGCGCAGAGTATGCGGATAACAATCTTGCACTATTCATGAATAATTTCATTTTAAAATATTCATTCATAAAGTTGCACAGTTTCTTGGACTTCTTTAGGATGCAGTATTGCGGTAACTCTGGACCCAAGTTTCAAGAAAAGATCATTTGTTTCTTCTTATCTCCAGGTAGCTCAAAAAAATTTCCCTCGGAATAAATTGCAACGCCCCATTTATTGCGTATCAGTAGATCACCAAAAATAATCTCGTCCTTTCTTATTGGCACTTTTTGACCGTCCCATATTACTAAATTAATGAAAAATTGTACTGAATCAGTAATTAGGTCGTTAACTCATAGATTAGTATTATCTTATAATTTTACTAATGGAATATTAGAAAAATCAGAATCTTTCAATTACCGAAATCCAGAGTTGACAAATTTATTCTAAAAAACACTCCAAGCATCCCAACTCTATAAAATATTCCAACAAAATCTCTATCACGGTAGAGTATATCATTTGCTTCCAGAGTGAATAGCTTCAGTGGTTGTGGTGCACCTGATCCAGTAAAAATAAATATAGTTACTAACTATTTTAAAAATTCAAGAATTCATTATCTTGTAACTACTCAATTATACTAAATAACGAGTCTACTGATGATTATTCAAGAAATTAAACCTTGAATTTTATTTCTGAATCCCAAACTCTAGAAAAATCATTGTAAGAAAATCAGTATAGAAATAAAGAATGTTAAAATATTGAAATAGTTGATGCAAAAAATAAAGAAAGTACAATCGAATGATTTTTTCATTTTACGCAGATTTCCAAACATATGAGGTTTTGAGGGATTTTTAATATTTTCAACAATCTTTGAGGTCCCTCCGCGGATTTTTAGGCTTTCAAAGGGATTTTATGGTATTTCCAATATTTCAACTGATTTTGAAAGATCTTATTGGTTTTCAAGAATGTGAAAATATTTTCACGATTTTCCAAAAATTTCTAAATATTTTAAGATATTTTACAGGTTTTTTATCTTTTTCAAATATTGAAAAAGATTTCAAAGAATTTTTCATGATTTCCAAAGATTTTAAATGATTTCTAGTGAATTTTGAAAGATAAATTAAAAGAAATAAAATTTAAACGGATTCCTAGCGATTCCAGATATTTAAAAGCGTTTCAAGGTATTTCAAGGAATTTATTTGGCAAGATTTAAAGAATTTCATTTAATCTCCAAGGTTTTCAAGGGCTTTCAAAGATTATTAGAGGTTTGAATTTTGAGAGATTCTAAAGAATTTGAAGAGGACTTTGGAAAATAAATAAAATTTCATTAAACTTTGAAAAATTCTTAGCGGTTCCACAGATTTCAAGAGATTTGAAGGTATTTCCTTTTTTTAAAGAACTTATATTAATAAGTTCAATGTACAGTATGTTCAAGGGCTTTTGAATGATTTATACTTTTCAATGGATTTTAACATTTTCCAGCGAATTACTTCACAATGCAAAAACGAATTTTTTACGAAACCGGTTAATTTTGTATCGAATGTTTGATTTTTCTATCAAAGTATTGAATTTTCAACACCAGCATATGAATTTTCAACACTCATTTTACTGTGTCTCTGAGTGGACACTATTGTATCAAATATCTCTGGATCCGTTCATATCCCGTCAAAGTAGGGGAAAAACTAGACGTTTTGGTAAAATTCTCTGATAATTTTTTAAGAATGTATTTTAGTGTCAAAATTACCTGGAGCTGGTGGAAGGGGTGGCCTTGATGATGATGGCATGAATGATGCTGGTTCTGTAAAGAGAGTTAATTTTAAGCTAATTAGTTGAATGTTCCAAAAAATAGTACAATTTTCAATAAAAAAAATTTCGAACAGAAGCAGAAGCATTGTCAACTAAAATCATGAATCCTCAACGAAAAAAAATTACCTTTGAGAAAGTAGTTCAACTTTCAACCAAATAGTGGAATTTCTACAGAAAGAGATGAATTTCCAACCAAACAAATTTTTAAGTCAAGAAAGAAAACAAAATTTAATCAAATTGTTGAATCTTTAAGCCAAAGAGACAAACTTTGAACAAAATAGATTAATGTTCATCAAATTGATATAATTTTGAACCTAATAATCAAATTTTCAACCCACTAAGCTGAATTCTTCACCGATTCCGAGGACTGTAATCATTAAATTCAAAATGATTGTGAATCATTGATACTAACTAAATAATGAATGAATGATAATTGATAATAAAAATGCGAAGAAAATATCTACTTAAAATTAAAGTGCAATTGTGTATTTTTTAGATAGCCATATAAAGCCCTTCCTGCAGGGAAAACCCTTTTTTTTTTTTTGGCAAAATTTTCAAATATTTGTTTTAGATTGTATTTTAGTCTCTAAATTACCTGGTGGTGATGAACTGCGTGGCCTTTTTCTTGAAGGATTAGTTGATGATGATGATGATTCTGTAAAAAGAAATTTTGAACCGTTCAAAAAATACCGTCCTTATAAACTTTACACAAATCTTCTATTTTGCGAGGATTCGAGTAGTCAAACTAAGAAATTATTGACTGAAAATTGTTCCTGGAACATTTCTTTGAAATTGATTAAATTTCAATTTACAACAAAATTAATAATAAGTGCTTCTCTTTCCCATTTTTTCGAAAACTAAACTTTTCTCATTTAAAACCCCATGTTGGGACACTGGTTCATGTACACCGATTTGAGAAATAGAAGTAGGGAATCTCTTTGAAAACAAAAAGAGATTCAAAATCACCAAATTAAAATTTTCAATAGTTTGACCTTTTATTGGAAAAGGTCTGTGCAGAAATGATATGGGGGGGGGGAGTACAAGGACGCGAGATTCAAGAGACTCGCGCCCTAGGTGCACTCAAACATACTCATGGTCCACATGCACTAATTTTCAACAGAATTCTTTTTTCGATTTCGAACAATTTTTCAGTCATTATGAGTTTTCATTCATCAAAATGTTCATAAAGAATGTAGCAAGAGAATTTATGAAGAATGCGAATTTTATCAACGATAAAAAGGCTTCGCAATAGTTTTAGCAAAAATTATGATACTCATTAGCCTGCATGGTTTTTTAGTAACAACTGAAAAATCTGGAATATAGAAGTGGTGCATATAGAAGTGTTTATGGCGACTGAACCACTAATAAATAGTTGTAAGAGTGAACTGAATTTATTTGGATTGAAATTTGTTTTATAAATAATTATTTCATAGCAGATAATATAACCCTTTATCTGGTAAGTTAACAAATAAGCAGCAAGGTACAATGCCTATACAATGATAAAAACTTATGTTTCAAAGTGAGAAACCAATTTTGGTATATAGTTCATATCTGAATGGAAGATGTTTCAACATATGATTGATTCCGTATTGTTATATTCTACTTACGAACTGAATCAAAAAACACCACCAACGTGAAGATCACCGTGAAAACAGAAATCTTCATTTTGATGTTGACACTAAGAAACAATTTTTGAAGAATTTCTCGGACTGTGACTGAATGGATCTTGAATATTTTTCACTTGTATATATACTTGGCATTATCTCATTCTTGACGTAAATTTTTGTCTAAGTGTAGTTCGCTGGTTGGCTTGTCAGTAAAGCGTATTCTCATTGTTTTACAAATAAACAAACCCTATATGTGTGCGAATAGCCCCGGTAGCACGGATAGAACTTTTCGACTTGGACGACTATAACCTTAGCCATAAAATAAAGAAACTTTGTTTGTCTGCGTCTATCTGATAGGGGACCAGACTGTTTAAAAAATTATTTAACACATGGTTTCTATTTAATTTTTTTCCATCGAATTAAATGACGTGATTAGTATTACCTTAACTCAGATATCTAAGCAGACGTTTTGAACAATTAAAACCTCGGTGAAGATTGAGTTAGATGAACAATGATACTTTGATTGAAAAATATTTTTATCGTGTGGCAAAATATTTTACCATGTGTTCATAGTTTGAAGATTTCAGCAAGACAGATCTTCGTTTGAACATGATCTCCTCCGAGGTTATAATTTTGCCGAACAATTGAAAAATCATTTTATTTTTGTTATAAAACCATCATATAATGTAATTATTTCATCTAATGAACCTTCCGAAAAATTCTTTAAAATTTTTATCAGAGATCTAATTAAGATAATTTCTAACAAAGAAACTTCCATATTCATCAAGAATTTCAGGTTGTGGAATACTTTGAACAGCAAATACCATATCCATCTTACTGTTCGGTGTGTTCGTGTAGCGTAAAGCGTATGTTTATTGATATAAAATATAAAAACTTTATACAGAGTAAACTAATCTTGACATCAAGTTTCATGTTTTTTTTTTTCTAATTTTACTTTATTTAAATTTCACTTGATACTATAAAATGTTGAATATACGTGGGTTTCATAATTTAGTGTTACTTTCAACACACATGTTATTAACACACCTCAAAACAAGGACTTTGACTCAATTGTTAAATTTTTAAATCTACAAACATACGTTTTAGTCAAATAATCGAATTTTCGAACAAAAAAGATTAAAACGCCACAAAAAACAGTTGAATGTTCAATTCGTAAAGATGAATTTTTTAGAAGACAGTTGAATTTTTAACACAAAAAATTAAATTTTGAACAAAAAAGTAGATCTTTGCAAGATATATGACTAGCCTATCACAAAAATAAATTTTCTACCAAAAGACATATTTTTCTAGTTAAATTAAACAAAAAAGAAAACGAATTTTTAACAAAATAGTTGAATTCTCAAACAAATTGATGAAGTTTTAATCAAGAAAGTTGATTTTCAAACCCAATAGCTGAATTTAAAAAACAAATATTTTAGTTTCCAATAGAACAATTGATAACCAAAGGATTGCATTTTGAAGCTAAGAAGACAAATTTTCTACAAAACTATTCAATTTTTAATTTGAAAATAGGAACGTTCAATTAAAATGTTGAAGCTTCAATAGGAGAAACAAATTTTTTGAAAAGTAGTTTAGCATGAAACCAAGTGGTTGATTCTTTTATAAATAAAATATTTATCAAACGATAAGATTAGCTTTCCACCAAGAAAGACAAATTTCCAAGAGAATACGTGTTGTTATATTAAATTTGCTTTGTTGATAATTCATCGTTTTAGTTTAAAACCCCTTTTTTTGGTTCAAAATTAAAATATTTTGTTGACATTTTCCTTGTAAATTGATTCTTTCGAATGTTAATTTAGCTATTCCATGTTCAGTTGAACATTTATCTCCTTCAGTTGACAATTCAACTATTTGATTGAAAATTTCTCTTTGGTGGTACAATATTGATCTTCTTAACCCTTTTCCGAGGGACAGAGAGAATTTAAAAAACAGCCATTTCCTTCGTTCAAAACGACAATATAAGGGAATTTGTTGCCAACAATTGATTCTCAAAAACAATCTATCGTGGCACGATATTAATTTTCGGACAAAAATGAATAATCCAGCAGTGAATTCTTTTCCAAATTCTATTTTAAAGATCTATGCAGAAACCTATTTTAAAGTTATTTGGTTGGATGATTAAAAAACTATGCAGCTTTAAAGTCCACGTTTTTCCAGCGAAATCATCATTTCAAAATCTTATTTTTAATTCATCGTCAAATTTAGTAAATTTTTCATAAAGTTTTCATCTCATACTATCAAGAGTACATCATAATCTTCAAATCTAAAAAAAGTACATAAATAAATATTACGTGATTGCTGACTTACCTTGAAAAGTTTTTAACATCACGATAGAAATGTCTAGGAAGATAAGAATACAACATAAATTGCGTGCGTTAATTTGTTATCATAATCATTAATTGAAAAAATAAATATTAGACATTTATAAATGAAGCTGAAAATTAATTTCTCTTATCTCAAGCTAATCATACAATTATAAGTTTCCAAAGTTTGAAATAGAATAATTTCAGATTGAAGATTTATGTAAATTAAATCATTTCACATAACATCATATTTTGTAAAATTTTGACCACTTTTAGAATAATGACTTTCACGCTACTTGTATGTTTCCCGAAGATTTCAAGGGATTTCAAAGAATGTTTTAGGATTTTCAAAGATTTCAAGGGATTTTAGGTTATTTCTAAGAATTTCACAACATTCAAGGATTGTATTAAATATTCAAGGATTTAAAGAGATTTTAATGATTTATAGAGATTTACACCATTTTTTTGATAACTTCAATTAAAGATTTTTATTCAAATTATGTTCAAGGTCCTTCAGATGACTTATACTTTTTTCAATTGAATTTTATGATCAGTAAAGATTTAAAGCAATTTAAGGCATTCTAAAAGACTTCAAGTGATATATGTGAAAAATTTCAAGTGCTTTCAAAGAATTTTGTCGGATTTTCAAATATTTTAAGGAAATTCCAGAGAACTTTGGATAGAAGGAAAATTCATTGATAATTAGGTTTTTCTCAGTAATTCCACAGATTTCAAGCGATTTCAGGGTATTTCAAGGAATTTCACAAGTATTTTTATACAGAGTTTTTATATAACTTTAATGAATAAATTTTATTCAAAAGCTGTTCAAGCGCCTTCAAATGATTTATACTTTTCCGAATAAGTTTTTAAGTTTTCCTAAGATTTTAAGGGGCTTTTTTGAGAGATTCTAAAGGATTTCATAAGATACAATAAATGCCAAAATGTTAAATGATTCATACTTTTTAAAATTGATTTTTACGTTTTAAAATATCATATGATTTCAAGGAATTCTGTAGGCTTTTCAAAGATTTGAAAGGAATTCTAGAGAACTTTCTAAAATGAATCAAATGAATTCAAATACGGATTAAAATAACATTTTGAGATATTTTCAAGATATTAAAGAAATTCACAAATTTTTACTGTGTATAGTTCATTTCTTTAGAATCTATAGTTTTGTGTACATTTGTTTGAGATTATGAATGGTCTAAAATAAATCGTATACTGTCTTTTTCTTGTCTCTTTTTATTTGTTTAGTGTTTTAAAATATTTTTAAGTGAGGCATTTTCATGTATACTGATCCAGATTTCATTGTTTGAATCTCGGAATTTAAATTTTGCAATATTGAATGTTTTTTCATTGTAATTTCTTTCTTATTTCTGTCTTGAAATAATTTCTCACGAAGGATGGATTTGACAAAATAAATTTGAATGTTCACAAAAAAAAAAATTTATAATACGCAATAACCTCGCACTCTTGTACATACTCACTAAATATGTTTGTTCACATTAGTCATATGATCTCTAAAACTGATATGAATTTTACCTCATGTTATAGCACGTATTATGATAAGTATACGCTATACATATATAGTGATAAGATCATCTTATCAGCGCGACAACCATCCTATGTACACCACCCGAAATTCGAACTCAATCTTTTTTTTTTAATTAACAATTTCAGGAACTTATTTTTACTCGATTGTGGAATAATTTCTGCTTTTCATTAAAATATTTTTTTCATTTTTAATGTTTCCCACTTGAAATTACTTTCTATGTTAAACATTTTTGACAAAAAATTCAATTCTAAAATTTTATAATTGGAACTTGTTATATTTTAAACCGTAAAAATGATGGTGATTTTTTTATTGATTTCTGATCAATGTTTTAAAATCAATTTGAATGTTTAATTATGATTTTTGAAATGTAATAACAATACAAAAATTTAGAATTTCAGAAAATTTGACTTTGCCTTATTTAATTTAGTTTCAAATTATTTAATATGAAACGCAGTTTATCCGGCATATTACGATTTAAATTAGTTTGAAATTTAAAATATATATTTCTCGCATTTCAAGTCGGAAAATATTACATTTCCAACGTTTCAAAATTGCTCTTCTGCTTTCAAATTTTCAAATGTCAAATCAACTGATGTGAAACGCTTTTATTTATTAATTATACAAGTTCAATTCTTTTTTATTCCATTCAACATTAATAATTATTAATTATTCGTTCGAACATTTTTCAAAACTAATATTCACAAATTTGTTCAATAATGGATTGTTAAATTGTTCATTTTTTAATATTAGAAAATGAAAATCTAAGAAAGTTATTTATTATAGGTTTTTAACCTAATGAAACATTGGATCTAATGTTGAGGATCAAAAGCTGACTAAATATTGACCTGTACTACGTATCCCCTCACTGGCCGATTATACATTATGATAGGCAAGAAAAAAATGATTGCACTCATTGCTAGTAGAACTAAAAAGTTTCTTTGTGACATTACGAACAACTTACCCAACAAAAAAATTTCAAAAAATTTTTCACCATTCGGCAAGGTGATTGTAAATTATAAAATTTTTAATTTTTCGTGTATTGAAAAAGCCTTTGAACATTTTTTTTAGTAAAATTTATGGAACCTCAGGAGTACGAAGTAACGAAAAAAATATTTTCGTCGAAATTTATTATTTTTTTTTTTAAATTACGAAACATTACATCAGTAATGATTTGAAACTTAAACTTTTTTTGACAACTTTACGTAAAAATTAACAAAAGTGTATTTTTCGTCACTTTTTGAAATATTATATTTCGACAGAAAGATGTTCTTTTTACCTTTTTCTGCCTAAGGTTCACTATTTTTTTCTGAATAGTTGAATTTACAAAAATGTAGCTTATTCCCCTTACAAAAAAAAAAGGAATTTGCAACAAAAAAATTAAATGTTTAAATAAATACTTTAAAAAATTGATCTGATGCTAGTTTCTAACTTTTGGAAAAGTAAATAGTGAAATTTCTAAACTGAAAAAGTTCAGCCTTCAACCAAAAATGATGTAGTTAAATTTTCGTGTATAAGAATGAATTTAAAATAAAAAACCCGACTTAATCTCCTTCGTTGAAAATTTCACTAATTGGTAAACAATTATTGTTTTTTGTTGAAAGTGCATCTTTTTTAGTAGAAAATCAACCTTTTTGGTTAAAAATTCATCTTTTCGGTTGAGACTATAATTTTTTGTTTGAAAATTAAACTGTTTTGTAGAAATGTCGCCTTTTTGGCTTAAAATTTTAACATTTTGTGTGAAATTTATTGTCTTCATTGACTGAAAAATCTTTCTTGCTTGAAAATCCAATTCTTTCCGAAATTTTGCCTTTTTGGTTTGAAAATTCATCTCTGTTTGTAGAAATTTTATACTTTTTTATTTAGTTGAACGATTTTTTCTTTAAAATTAAAATATTTTTTTGTTGAAATATCAACTATTACATTTTTTGTTAAGGATTCATCCTATTAGGTTGAAAATTCCACTCCTTGGTTGAAAATTGACTTCCTTCTCAAAAAACAATTTTTCCTTGTTGAAAATTCATAATTTAGGTTGGAAATTTCATATCTTTGTTTGACAATCGAAATACTTTGATAAAAATTAGTTCTTTTTAAATGTTAATTTTTTTTCAATAATATTCAACTGTTCCATTCTTGGTTAATAACTGATCTTTCTTGGTAGAAAATGCAACTGTTTTTGAAAAATTGATTTTTCCGGGTTCAACTTAACGGTTTTTTATAAAAAATAAAAATCTTTTCTAAGTTGAAATATCAACTATTACATTTTTTATTTATATTTCTCCTTTTTTGGTTGTGAAATCAACTACTTGGTCGAAAGTTGAACTACATGCTTTGTTAATTCATAGGAAACCGTAATGATTAAATTCACGAAAAAAATGTAGTCAGCGAAAATTACGTCAGACATGAACCATTTCCAATTGCAATGCATAATATTGCGCAATATAATGAGTAATCACGCACTGCGGCCCTTCCGAGGCCGAGATCGGGGGAACAAAATCCGAGAGTTGGTTGTATTCTTTTTTTTATATTAAAGTACACATTTCATCTTTTCTCGTTAGATTTTTTTACGTTTCTTTCTTGACTTAAATTCATTTTCTCGTTTATTTAGAGTTAAATATGATGAAATTGCAAAGAGAGGATGTATGTTTGCTTTTAATTTCTTGGCGTCTTACATGTAGTGTGTGTTTTAGTGGAGTTGCAAGAAGCCGCCTGCTCATAAGGAATGAATATCTCTTCTATGTGACTTTCCTAAAGTGTCTTTTCATTAAAAAAGGGTTGCTGAAACAACATAAAAAGATATTCTTATTTTTTCACTTTTTATTTTTATACAAAAGTTATATTAAATCCAAAATTTAATATTATTATTAATTAATTTGATATTAATCAAAAATTCTGCAAGATAAACCGAAGCAATATTTCATTATATTGCAAAAACTTCATGGATAATAGGAAATTCATTATCGAAAATCATTTTATAGAAAAAAATTGTAGAATAATCAGCATTGGAATATATAATACAAAAATATTGACGAAATTGATGTAAAAAGTAGAGAAACTACCAAGGAACGATTTATTTCAGAACTCTCATAATTTTATATGAAAGTACAGAAAAATAGCGATTCTGCAAAAATCAACCTTACATAGAAAAAATTTGTAAACTCTTTTGATATTTTTGAAATCTCTTAAACTTTAATTGATGTCAATAAGAAAATTTTTTTTGAATCTTTAAAAATACCTTGACACCTTTGAAAATATTTTGAAATGCATTAAAATCTGTTGAAATTCGTAAAATCCCCTAAGATCAATAAAAAACGTAAAAATCCATTCAAAAATTATGAATCATTTGGAAGCCCTTGAATACAATTTAAATTACACTGAATCAGTAAATTTCTATAAAAAAGTTGAAATGCCTAAGAAATCTCTGAAATCTCTCGAAGTCCTTGCAGACTTAATAAAATCCTTAGGATGTTATGAAATTCCTTAAAATACCTTCAAATCCCTTAAAATCTTTCGAATCGCTAAGAATCCCTTAAAAATTTAATTAAATTCGATTCATTTTCCAAAGTTATGGAAAAATCTCTTATTTTAAAATCTCTTAAAAACCGATAAGATCTTTTTAAATTAGTCTGAATATTTTTTATGAAATCGAAAGAAATTGCTTAAAATCGATGGATATTCTCTGGAATTCAAATTATTTAAAAATTCAACAATATGAATTATTTTTTTTCCTTCTTGACAAAAAAATATTTTTGGTTGAAAATTCATCTATTTGTGCAAAAATGTTCACCTTTTTTGGTTTGAAGTGCAACTGTTTGGATAAAACTTAATTCTTTTTGGTTCAAAATTAACTTTCTTCTTCAAAATTCAAATGTTTTGTAGAAAATTTGTATTTTTCCCTTAAAAATTCCACAATTTTGTAGAATACTCAACTGTCTGGAAGAAAAATTACCTATTAGGTTGAACATTTGCCTTTTCTGCTAGAAAGTTAATTTTTTGCTTAAAAATTCAAATCCTTTGTTATAAATTAGTCTTGCTTAGTTTGGATTCCAATATTTTGTTCAACGTTCGTTGTTGTTGCTTAAATCCAAATGTGTTTTATTGAAAATTGAAATATTGTTGTGCTAAAATATTGCATTTGACGTTGAAAATTCATCGTTTTTGGTTGTGAATTCCAATACTTGGTCCAAAGTTGAGCTACTTTCTTGAAAGTAAATTTTTTTGGTTGAAGCTTTACAATTTGAGTTGAAAATTCTTTTTTTTTGGGGTTGAAAATCATTTCACTTTCAACTGAAATTTTAATCATTTTGTGGAACATTCAACTGGTTGTCTTACAATTAATTTTTTAAAATTTATATTCTCGGGTTAAAAGTTTTTGTATTGAAAATGAATTCTATGAAATAAAAATGTATTCACGCAATTTTTATTGAATATATACACTATTTAATTTAAAACTTATGTTATTTGTTAATAATTCATCTTTTTTGCACAAAGGTAATTTTCTGTTTGGTAAATTAAGGGATTTCCAGATTTAAACTTTTTTTAGAGAACTCTGTATTAAGTTTATTTTGCATGATATTTGAGGGGTTTTAAATTATTCATACTTTTTAAAATTAATTTTGTTTCAATTATTAATTATTATTAATTAATATTTATATAATTATGGATTCATTTTCTGAAAATTCGTCTTTTTCGTTTGAAAGTTCAACAATTTAGTAGGAAATTCAACTATTTGGTACAAAATTAAACTGTTTTGTACCAAATGTGTTTTTGCATCGGAAATTAATTCTCTGAATTAAAATTTAAATATACTAATTTTTGTGAATATCAATCTATTTAGTTTAAAAATTCCACTATTTAGAAATTTGTTTGAAACTAATATTACATCTATTGTTTATACTATTAATTTTAAATTTATGAAATTTGTTGAAAATTCGTCTTTTGAGCAGAAAATGAAACTTCCAGTTTGAAAATTCAACTATTAGGTTAAAAATGTATCTACTTTGTTGAAAATTGATCTTTTTCGGGAAAAAATTAATCTTCTGTATTAAAAATTCGTTTTATTTTTGATAAAAATTAATTTTTTCAACTGAAAATTTAACTATATTTTTGGAAAATTCAACTGTTCTTCAGAAAAATTATTAAAATCCCTACAAATCTTTAAAATTGCTTGAAATCCTTAGAGATTTATCAACATTCTTTCAATCTTTTGAAATTCCTTGAAATACCTTAAAATCCCTTGAAATCTGTAAAATCGATAACAAGAGGTAATTAATCGGTAAACCCCTTAGAAATATTTAGAATTTTTTTGAAATCTGTGAAAATATTTTCGAGATAATAATTTTTAAACTAGTTTAAATATTTGAAAAATCCTTCAAATCCTTTTAAAAGTCTTAAAATTCACGGAAGATTTGATAGAAGCCGGGGTTCTGGTTCGGTTGTGCCCCGGCTTAATCAAAGGGATGATGATCTGCGTTGAGGTGTCGCCCTAATCTGGCGTGAGCTGGGCGCTAATCGGGCGCAAGTCAGCTGCCGACGCTAGGGTGTGGCGTGCCGGAGGAGGTTCCGGCTCCTCAGCGAAGTTGCTGGAGTCGACTGTCATCCGCCCAGTTAGCGACGGCCGGAATGAAGGCGGGCACAAGACGGGCGAGCGGGATCCGACGACCTTTTTTCCTTTATTTTTTTTTTTATTTATCGTTAGGGGCGCAGCCCCGTCGTCAGGTTAAAGGAGATCTAGAACCCGAGATTCCGGCGAGGAAGCTCGGGGGTTAGTCTCGGGCGTTTGGAAGGAAGGAAGGAAAGGAATTCGTCCTCATGAACGATGACGACATCGTCAGTACAGGAAGGAGAGGGAGCAGTAGAATTGGGAGCAGGAGCAGAAGTGACGGAGATGGTATGTTTATGCCACTTACCAGGTGGAGGAGGAGGCCTGGTAGGTGTCTGGGGAAGGACGTAATAGTCAAAAGTTTTCTTGCAGACCGAAGCAGGTCGGAGTCGGGGTCCCGAATGAACCGCCTCAGGAGCCAACGGGACGACAGGGCGCCGGAAGACAAGGGGCTCCAAATCGTTGTGCCGTCCCGAAAAATCGAGGCGACCCGACGATAGTGAGCGTGACGATGGAGGAGAAGGAACTCGGAGGAACCTTAGTCGTGAGTGAGGAGAGAGGATCCGGGTGGTGCTCACGAGCTGGATTGAATGGGATGAAGCGGAAGAGGATGTTGGAAGAGGAACGGCATGTTGAGCAAGAGTGCTCGGTGTCGGTTCAGAGGCAAAGAAACGGTGAAGCCGGTCTTCTCGGTTGGGACGGGTACGCTTTCGCCTACGTCCTCCAGGCATACGGAAAGTGTGGATGTGCCTGCAGGAAAGGAGGAGAGAGAGAGAGGAGGAGGAAGAGAGAGAAAGAGAGAGAGTACCGGGGCACAGCAACGCAGCACAAGAGAGAGAGAGAGAGAGAGAGGAAAATAAAGAGGTGGTACCGGGGCCTAAGCCACCACTGCACTAGAAGGAGAGAGACAAAGAAAGATTCGTACCGGGGCACAGCTCCGCAGCACGACAAAAGTTGTGAGAGAGAGGAAGAGGATGTAGAGGAGGATGTAGGATGAGGAGTAAGTGAGAGAGCGAGTGATAATGCAGGATGGATTGATTCGGTATTCTGGTTTATTCCTTGTTCTTTGTGCAAAGAAGAGATCCTTTGATAGTCGCGGGGCCCAAGGCACCACACGACCCAGTCACTCAGGTCGTTGTACAAAGCGCAAGTGCCGAGTTATGCTCGAGCACCGGTATTTATGAGCGAGAGGGGCGTGGGCCTGAGTGAAGAAGGGAGCGGCTGCTGGCCCGCTGATTGGCTGAGACTCCGAAAACTTGAGTCGCAACGGAGCGGTGGGGACACTGTACTCCGTGCTTCCTTCCGTCAGGCCTGCGCGCCTTGCGCCATTTACGATATTCTTACAAAGTGTAATTAGTTACTAAAAATAGTAGTTAATAATATTTTTCGATAATATTTGACGGAGATATTGAGATAACTCTAAAGTTTAAACCTGCGTTGGCAGAATTTGAATATTTTGATTTTTGAAAGAAAAACTGAAATTATATATGTTAGTTGAAAATAATTACATAGAGACAATGGTGAGACTTACCCGAATGCCAAATTTGTGTCCGAGGAAAGTTCAATATCAAGAATATATATATTTAAAAGGACTATGATCATTTTTGAAATGTGGAGTGAACGACGCTTGCGTTGAGTTACCCTGTGTTTCGTAGGCGCGTTGGAGCGAGAGAAAAAGGGAGCGAAGGTAGCGTCACTCGAGAGTACGTGACCGGGACAATAGAGTTGTTGGCTATTAGCCGATTGCAGGGTTGGGAAATTACGTGA
>JAABKJ010003353.1:0-26127 GCA_011634705.1 Andricus grossulariae
TTAATTTTAATAACATTAGAATTTTAGCAAGAGAACAAAACACTTATAAACGGCGAATCATTGAATCTATTTTTATATAAACATTTAAAAAAATTTAAATCAATCCTCAGACTGAAGTATTGAATATTAACCAGATGTATCAATTCATTATACATGAAACTTAATACTTAAATAAAATTTAATTCACAGTTTTGAATCCAAGAGCTATGGCACGCTTTTCTCATATGTTGGTTCAATGAAAATTTGACCTGTGCTTTATCGTACATTTAGTATAATTTATAGTATGAATATCAATGTCAGTTCAATGTCTGTTTTGTCACCGTCCTATTTATTATTTGGAACTTTCTCCGTTAAAAATGTAATCCAATTGGTTTGGAGCCTCTCAAAAAAATGTTGTGATGCTCAGATTTTGATAAAAACTATATAAATTTTCGACATGAGTATTAAATCCTCACCTTATGTAACCTTTACGTAATATTTAATGACAGGTAATAACAAAAAATTGTTTATGTTACTCAGTAGGTTATTGTATTTTAGTTTTAATTTATTATAAAAATAACATTTATTTTAGAAATGGAAACTTTCTTGATGAAGGCCTGTAGCGAGAGTCGAAACGTTGAAAATAAAACGATTTTAAAACAAATGTAATCGTTTTTTTATGTTTGTATTTATTGGACCATAAGACCGGAGAAAGAAATGCTTTTAAACTTTTAATTTTGAAATTCATCTTTTTTGGTTCAAAAATGAACTACTAATTTGAAGTTAAACCAATTTTAGAAAGATGCTTTTTTTTTGGTGAAGATACATGATTTAAGTTAAAAATTCAACTGTTTTCTGAATAATCTTCTTATCTTTAACATTGAACAATTTGGTTGAAAATTGTTTTTTTTTTTAATTTCGTTTTTCTTTTTTGGTAAAACATTAATTTTCTTGGTGGAAAATTCCTCTTTTTGGTTGAAAATGCAACCACTTGGTTCAATATTCATATTTTTTTTTTGTTAAAACTTCAACTACATGTTTGAAGATTAAATACTTTGTTAGAAACTAATTTTTCAGATTTACCTCTTTGGATGAAAATTTTTTTGTTGAAAATTCTTCTATTTGGTTAGAAAATTAATCTTTCTTTTTGAAAACTCATTTTTTTAGTTGAGAACTCAACTATATTGTAAGAAACTTATCTTTTGCGGCTGAACTAAACTATTTGTTTAAAAATTAATTTTCTTAATTAAAAATTCATTTATTTAGTTGAGAATTCAATTATTTTGTTAAAACTTCGTTTTTTTGCCGTTAAATTAAACTTCAACTATTTTGAAAAAGTCATCTTGATTGGCCGAAAATTCAACTGTTTTTTTATAAATTCGTCTTTTTGGCTTGAAAATTTAACTATCTGGTTAAAAGTTCAACTATTTTGTTGGAAAATCTTTTTTTTCGCCCTAAGGTTCAACTATTTTGTTGTTAATGCAACTGTTTTATTGAAAATTATTTGTTTTTGTTAAAAATTCTTCTTTTCGGGTTGAAAATTAATCTATTTTGGTAGAAAATCTTTTTTGTGGAAAATTAAATTTTTTTTTTAAATTCGTCTATTTGTTTTCAAAATTTCATCGGTTTTCGTAGAAATTCAATCTTTTTTTGATAAAAATGCAACTGTTTCGTTGAAAATGTATCTTTTTTGGTTAAGGGTTCAACTACTTTGTTTGAAATTCATCTTTTTTGGTTAAATTTAATGTTTTTTATTTAAAATTAATATCTGTGTTGATTGAAATATCATCTATTAGATGTTTTGTTGAGAATTAATTTTTTTAAATTGAAAAATCAACTAATTGGCTTGAAGTTCAACCAATTTTTTAAATTATGTATTTTTTTGGTTGACGAATTATCACTTGAGTTCAAAATTTAACTACTTAGTTTAAAATTAATTTTTTTTTTTAAATTCCATCACTTGTTTGAAAGAATGAGAATGCTCACGTCGAACAAAAGATTAAATTCAGAATATCTTTGCCAGATGTAAAATGAAGTTGGTCATTATAAATTACTAATCTTTGAATTTTAATCAGTAATGTACCTCTGGCTATTCCAATCAGTGAAAATTGACTGCGAAATCAGTTAATATAATTTAAAATTTCAGTGACTCTTACTAAAACTTTAGTAAATTTTTCCATTGTGAAATCTGTGAGAAAAAACTTCAATTTTGGTGAATAATTACTCATTATTTTTGATATAAAATAAATTCTATTCATGGCATTTTTGCATTCTATTTGAAAAAAATTCCGCATCAGAGATTTTGCGGAACTGTTTTCCATTTTTCTACAATGCCACACAATTGTAAATTTTCTGCAAATAGATTAGTTGATAATTAAAATACTTCCTTTTGAACGAAGCTTTACTCACAGAATTCTCTTTGATGCATGGAAAATTAATACAGCGAGCTGTGTCACTGTTTCTACCTTGGGAAACTTGCCAGAAAAAGTGTTAGTCTGCACTAAGGAAAGTAATTTAACTCCAGTGGGAAATGTGAACGTAGATTCAGCAATAAATAAATAAAAATGTTAATTTGAAGATGAAATCTAAAAGGGAAAATTAGTTCAACTTAATGGGCTGGAAGAGAGGAATAATTTTTTAATTAAACAGGATGATGGCCGCTTTAATCTAAAAAGCTTTCGAAGCAAAAAAATAGTTTATTTGAAGTATTCAAGACTAAATTGGAAGTCTTCTAATTTTAAAAAGTTTAATTTCAATAGAACCTTAAAATTAGATACAAAATATTTAAAAATAAAAGAAATTTTTTCATAATATTATTGAACATTTATAATTGTAACATTATTTATTACATTTTTAGTTAAAATAATTAACCTTTAACCAAGACAAAGGAAATTTTCAAGAAAATAGTTCAAGTTTGAATCAACAGATGAATCTTTGATAAAAAAAATAATTCTAAACAAAAAGTTTAATTGTTGATATTTCCGTAAAAGTAATTGAATTTTCGACTAGAAAATACCACTTTTCAACAAAATAAGTTAATTTTCAAACGAAATATCTTAGTTTTCTAACAAAAATTGAATAGCTACATTTTTAGTAAATAAAATTAATTTTAAACAACAAAAAAACGAATTTTCAACTAAATTTGTTAAGTTTTAAACCAACGAAATGAACTCTTGACTAAAATGACGCATTTTCAATAGAAAAAAAATCCATTTTTAACCAAATAGTTGAACTTTCAACCCAAAAGATGAATTTTCTACCAAAAAGACAAATTTTCAACAAAAAAGATTAATTTTTAACTCAAAAAGATAAATTTTCAATAAAAAATAGAATAGTTCATTTTTAAGTTAGAGAAATAAGTTTTTAACCAAAAAGGTTAATTTTCTGCTGAAAAAAGACAAATTATCAACAAAATAGATGAATTTTCAACTAAAAAATAAACAACAAATAAAATAGTGTCATTTTCAAGAAGATATATAATTTTTTAAGCACATCAAATACATTTTCCACGAAATAGTTAACATTTTCAAGCAAACAGATAAATGTCCTACCAAAATTGATAATAATTTACTACATTTTTAGTTAAACAAATCAATTTTCCATAGAAAAAACTAATTATTAACCAAAGAAATGAATTTTCAATCAAAAAGATGAATATTCTACCAAAAAAAGAATAACTTTAAACCAAATATTTTAATTTTTAATAACATTTTTGACCTAATAGTTGAATCGTCAACCAAAAAGGTGAATTAGTCACCAAGAAGATTAATATTATAACATATTTTGAACAACAAAAAAAAGATTTGTCAACGAAAATTCTATCAAGTTTAATTTTTAGTTAAAAAAAATTAATTTTCAATAAAAAAAGCTAATTTCCAACCAAAGAAATGAAATTTTAACAAACAATATTCACTTTATACCAAAAAAGAATAATTTTTAACAAAATATATGAATTTTCAACTACATTTTTTTACTTTTCAATAGAATTTTCAACCTAATAGTTGAATTTTTAACCAAAAAGTTTAATTTTCTACTAAAAAAAGACAAATTATCAACAAAATAGATGAATTTTCAACTGAAAAATAAACAACAAATAGAATAGTGTAATTTTCCAAGAGAGAAATAATTTGTTAAGCACATCAAATAAATTTTCCACGAAATAATTAACATTTTCAACCAAACGAATGAATTTCATACCCAAATTTATAATAATTTAGTAAATTTTTAGTTAAACAAATTAATTTCCCATAGAAAAAACTAATTATTATTCAAAGCAATGAATTTTTAGTCAAAAAGATTAATATTCTACCAAAAAAAAGAATAACTTTAAACCAAATATTTTAATTTTTAATGAAATTTTCATTCTAATAGTTGAATTGTTAACCAAAAACGCGAATCAGTCACCATGAAGATTGATATTCTACCACATTTTGAATAAAAAAATAAACAATTTTCAATGAAAATTCTATCAAATTTAATTTTTAGTTTAAAAAAATTAATTTTAAATAAAAAAACTAATTTTAACCAAAGAAATGAAATATAAACAGAAAATATCCATTTTATAACAAAAATGGATAATTTTTAACAAAATATATGAATTTTCAAGTAAATATTTTACTTTTTAATAGAATTTTCAACCTAATAGTTGAATTTTTAACCAAAAAGGTTAATTTTCTACTAAAAAAATACAAATTTTCAACAAAATAGATGAATTTTCAACTAAAAAAAAAAATACAATAGTGTAATTTTCAAGTGGAGAAATAATTTGTTAAGTACATAAAATAAATTTTCCACGAAATAGTTAACATTTTCAACCAAACAGATAAATTTCATACCAAAATTTATAATAATTCAGTAGCTTTTTAGTTAAAAAAATTAATTTCCCACAGAAAAAACTAATTATTAACCAAAGAAATGAATTTTTAATCAAAAAGATTAAACTTCGGCGAAAAAAGAAATAATTTTAAAGAAAATACATGAATTTTGAACCAAATGTTTTAATTTTTAATGAAATTTTCAACCTGATAGTTGAATTGTCAACCAAAAAGGTGAATTGATCACCAAGAAGATTAATATTTTACCACAAAAGACGAATTTTTAACAAAATACAGGAATCATCAACAAAAAAAAAAAGAGGAATTTTTAATTCATCTTGAAAAATATGGAAAAAATCTAAAGTGAGAAGTTGTGATGTGAAATTTGACATGTTACAGGATCAACATGTAAAGAGAAGATCAAATATTTAATAGAACTAGCAAAAATTCATCGTTTGTGCTAAATTCCATCATGAACGTAAATGTCACATTTTGCTTAATCTTGAATTTTAAAAATAAAATTTTATTATAAAAAGAAAAATAGTGTAATATATTTATGTGACAAATATGTTCAGAAAACGTGATAAATGGGGCCTTTATAGAAAATTCTAATCAAATTCAAATAGTCGAATTTAATTCTACCTTGAAGAATAGTTCATCCGGAAATACCTTGAGAATGTATTTTTTATAGTTTTTAAATGTTAAAAAATAATAAAAGTACAGTGTATTGAATTTACTGGAATCTTTTCCATTTTTTTGTAATAAGAAGTATTACAGATTTGTATTCACGAAAAAAGATTCTTTTTTTTAGTTTTAATATTATTATTATTCATTACACATCTTCAATTTGGCTGTACTATCAATACAGCCAAAGAGTCAGTTTTAAATGCATTTAATATAATTTAAATATTCTAAATTCTTTTGTTTTAATTTTAAACATACAAAACTGTCTGGTTTTTTTTAATTCTTCGAAATATCAAAGTGAAAGACTTGATAGTTGCACAATTGTCTGTTTAAATGCATTCACAATAAATTCAAAACAATTAAAAATTAAGCTAATAATGTATCAAATTCAAGCCTTGAAAATTGGTTGATTTTAGAGGTAGTCATTGCAACTTGATTCTTTTTTTGCATGAAAATGTTCCAAAATATTGAAAATTTAAAAGTCAACTTAAAATAAGAAAACAATTTCGATTTCAAAGGCTTAAAAAATAAATAATTTAAAATTTAGAAATATTTGTTTGGAAAATATTAAGAATGAATAATAATTTTAAATGAAGTGATAAAAATGAAACGATTTGAAATTAAAAAGTTAAAAATTGTGTTGTCTAAAATAAAAATTGATAAAAAAAAAAGAAGTAACGGAAGTTGATACCTCTGTAATGGAAAAATTTCTTTAATTTTTAATATTTACAATTTCAGAGTTCTGAATTTCTATGTTGAACGCAAAAATTTTCAAATTTTCTCTTTCATAAGTTATAATTTTGCAATTAAAATTTGAACGGTTGAATTTTGCAACGTATAATTAACAATTTGAACAAATATGAATTTTTAAATTACTTAAATAAATTTAAAATAATTCCAAATTTGAATTGTTTTAGTATAAAATAGTGTCAATATCACAATTCTTGATGATTAAACATTTTTTAAGTTTTAAATAAAGTTCGGATTCGTTTAATTTTCAACATTCCGTAGTAGGCTTTGATTTTGAAATATTTAATTTAGTTTTTAATTTGAAATTTTGTCAAATTTTAATCAATTCAAGTTGAAAATTATTAAAAATTGTAATTATTCTATTTTGATTGCTTTCAATTAGAAAAAATACAATTTAAATTGTAGCCTAAATTATAATTAACATTGGCACAGTTGTCCAACAGAATCAATTGCTCACAAAAATATAAAATATCGACATTATCTATATCGAGACTAGATCTTGTTAATAAATAATCATCCAGGTAAACCAATCGGTTATGACTTGCAGGTTTTTTATGCAGGTTTTAATAGGAAATTCCAGATATTTCCTAATTCAATAGTGGAAAACTAATGGCTTGGTAGAAAGAAAATTATTTAAAACTGTATATAATAATTCAAAACAGTTACAAACATGGAAAACGTGAAAAATAAAAAAGTTTAATAAATCGACCCGATGGTGTAACATTTCTTACTCCATTGAAACAATAAAAAGGCCATATTGAGAAATTGTTAACGTGACCTAGTCTGTTACCATTTTTAAAATAGTGCCTTCTGATTGTTTGAACAAAATTGAGAAAAATAAGAATTTTTTTACAATATTCAAAATATAATGGATCAATATGGAATCAATATAAATCAATATATTAATTAATTACGCATATTCAGGATCATCATGCGCTACTTTTCAACAGAGTTCTGTTCTTGATTTTCAAAATTTTGTTCGGTTGTACATTATCCTTATTTTCCATAGAAAATTGCAATTATTTTGCAACCTTTGTGAAAATTATTCGCCTTGAAAAAGCATCAAGTTAAATAAATATGAAATTGAGCCACCAAAGGTTAGTAGTATATTAATTATTCGATTAGTTGAGATATTTGCTAATTCAAAAGTGGAAAGCAACTAATTGCTTGATGCAAAATATTAAATTTGCATATAACTGTATATAATAATTGTAAAAATCTTATAAAAATGGAAAATGTGAAAAATGGAAAAGTTGCCTAAAATAACGCGATGTTGTCTCGATCTCATCTCTATTGAAACAGTATGAAGGTCATATTGTGAAATTGTAAACGTGACGTAGCCTATCTCCAATGTAATAACATTGCCTTGTATAAGGAGGAACTTGGGTCTCTGAAGAAGTTTATTTTCTAGCTGTTTTCTTTCGTGAAAGATACTTTATTGCCTCTCTGAATCAAAATTGTTAAAACTTAATTAATTTCTAATTTTCAAACATTTTTACGGTTATACATTTTTGTAGTTTTCCGTAGAAAACTGCAATTATTCAAGTGAAAATGGATTTATAAAAAATATATTGCTTAAAAGACTATGAATAAATAATGGCTCGTCGTAAGGGAGAATATCACGAGAGTAAAAAGTTTCATCTCGTGTCAAAAATTAATAACAAAATTTCAAAGAAATATAATATGCTTATCGTGGGCTGTTATTTTTCACAATTTTTATAAAAACGAAGCAAGAATGTTTATGAACAACGAAAAATGTTATTAATTGTAGGTACAGGTTTCGCAACAGTTTCAGGGAAAATTGTGACACTGGTTGGCCTGGAAAATTAATATTAACAAATGAAAAATATACTTTTTTTCACTTTTTAAACAAAAGGTATCACGGGGACCTCTTAGTGCATACAGAAGTATGAGTGGCGACTAGAGTAAAATCGAAACATAGATATTCAATTTAACAAGATATTAGTTTAACCTAAACAAGTATAGAATTAAAAAATATGACGTCAACATTAAGTAATATAATATGTATTTATTTCAGTTGAATGGATATACATTTATCTTAGTGAAATATTTCTTTGATTAGAAGCAATATTTGTTTGGAATGGTCTCCTTCGTATTCTACATTGATAGACAATTTTTTTCAGCCAAATGATTCCAACTGATCAAATGGAACAATTTTTTCAAGTAGAGAAATAAATATTTATGTAAAAAAAATATTTTATTAACCTAAAGAAATGCTTCACTGGTATAAATGCATCAACTCTTTGTATCAAATTAATTGATTCAAATGTGTCCTGATCAATTCAAAGCATCGATCTTATTGGATCAAATAAATATTTCTTTGAAGGTCTAATCACATTTCAAGGAACTATTTGAATTTTCAAATAAAATTACGAATCTTAAACCAAAAAAAAAGTAGTTCAACTTTCAACCAAGTAGTTAAATTTTATTCAACCAAAAAAGAAAAAATCCTCAATGAAACATGTAATAGTTGGTATTTCAACCAAAAATGATTTTAAATTATATAGAAAACAGTCAAATTCAACCAAAAATACTTATTTTCAAGAAAAAAGTTGAATTCTCAATCAAAACAAATACATTTTCAACCAAAGAGTTGTATTTCTAACCAAAACGGATTCCTATCAAAAAGTGATTCATGGTAATTTATAGATCTTTTTTGGGTGCACAATTTCTGTGTTATCTTTTGTTATCTTTTGTCGTACCTTGCATAGTTTGACCGTAAAATAGAATCTTTGATTTTTAATTATTTTTTGTGCAATCAAAATTTGAATTTTCGATTTTTCAACAAAATTCAAAAATTTGTTATGATAATCTTGCAGAGTGTTCATGAAGCAACGTTTTTTTTCTAGCCTTCTTTCATATCGTGCGTTGTTTGGCTTAAAATGTTCATTTTCGTTTGTTTTTTTGAATTTTGTAAATTCTACACCTCTGGTAATTTTCTTTTTATCGAAAAGTCTAAACGGTAAATTTTTGATTTTTTTTTCAGTTCTCAGAATACCCGTACATAGAATTCTTAAGTCTTAAACAAGTGGTCTCCAAAACTTTGAAAATACACTAACTTTTTGAATTTTTATCTAAAATGGCTGGCTAACAAACTTGACCTTCAGTTTAGGACACTGAAAAAGTATTCCAAAGAACAATCAAAACTGTCAATTCTTTTGAAAGTTATTGTGCTAAAAGTCCACAGATCTACAGACAGACAGAAAACATACATACAGACGCACAGTCAGACACATTTCGGCTGACTCCAAATTGACAAAAACAATTTTTTTACATGAAATTATTATTCAGTTTGGGTATTATTTAACAATAAACAAAGTGTCTAAAAAAGGCATGTCCACTGCGCGCATGATATCTCCAGTCAGCATCATCTGAAACAAATAAATCAGCAATTTTCTTTATGAGTATGACCATAGCTATGAAGATAACTTTGTCTCCTGTCCTTATTTTATTTTCGTGACGTAGTTAGTTTTAGGACGGACGAGGAGCCCATGAAAAACTCCTCTGGCGCTCAAGCTTTACAGCCTATTGTGCCAAAGTGCTAAAACAAAGTGACGTAACTGCGAAAAATAGGGTAAGGAACGTTGTGAGCTTTAGCTGCTTGACTAATGCCTTTCCTAATTAAGAAAACAGATAAATAGCGAAATCAAACTATGGTCAAAGTATCCCCACAATATGTGGTTCATGTAACCCCACAGAAAATAAGCAGGTTACAAACGCTCTTAAAGAGTTCAACAAATTTTTAAATCGAGGAGGTTATAATGATATCACAGAATATGAATGTACTTACGATGGAAATAGATTATATTGAGTTGAGGACCACAGCTGGTCAACAACAAACTTTTTCCGAAAAAACGGAGTCACGAATTCGAAGGTTTCAGATACACACAACTTTTTGAGGTACACAAGAAAGTCCAAACACGTTTGACGTTTCTACAATCTCATCTGAAGTTAGGTTAATGATAGCAGAGATAGTGGTAAGATGATAACATGGCGGCGCAAAAATATCTGAGATCCTCTTGGGAGAGTAGGGACACCTGGGAGTCGTTTCTGATTGGTAGGACCAACCGGAATAAGGAAGTCCTTCTGAGCGCACGCTTTTCAATTTAAGTTTATTTTCATTTTTCGTTTAAAATAAATATTATCATTCAATTCCAAATTCAAGGATCTATTTAGTATATTCATATTCATTTTAAACGGACGCGCATGAATATTGCGATAAAAATGGTTTTCATTCACTTTCGGCTGTTGGAATCTAGCTTGATCTAACCTCAAAATTGCATCACCTCATTTCACTAAATAAATACTAGAATGAAATACTGCAATCTTGTCCATTCCGGCAATAGAATTTTCGGCCGGTACCGGCAAAAAAGTTTTCTACCGCTACCAGTAAACAATTTTTTTTCAAACGTCCACGTTTTGAGACCTTCTTATCCCGAAAAATAGGGTTTTGCGAATGTGTCTCGCTGTGTGTGTCTGTAGATTTTTAGTCTTTTAGCACGATAACTTTCGAAAGAAATGACAGATTGGATTAGTCGTTGGTTTACTCTTTTACTGCCCTAAACTGAATGTGAGTTTCGTTAGACAGCCATTTTGGATAAAAATTCAAAAAGTTAGAGCATTTTCAATATTTTAGAGACCACTTAATTCAGAATTTGGAAATTCTATGTATGGATATTCGTACTACTCGAAAAGGTGAACAATTTATCCCAATGAATTTTTTCGATAAAAAACAAATTAGCGGAGTTATAGCATTTATAAAATTAAAAAAAAAAACGAAAATGAAAATTTGAAGCCAAACAACGCACGAAATAAAAAAAGTCGAAAGGAGAAAAACGTTGCTTTTTGAACACCCTACAAGATTGTCACCACACTTTTATTTTCTTGAAAAATAAAAAATTCAGATTTTCATCGTACAAGAAAATATGAAAAATCAAACATTCAATTTTGTGGTCAAACCATACAAGACACGAAAAAATTTAAAAAAAGATTTTGCGTCTAAAAAAGATAAAAAATCGAATTAAAAATAAAAAACTTAAATTTTTGGACAAATGACACAAGCTACAAAAAAAAATAAATAGATTAAAGTTGTTAACTCAAGAAGGAGCTACACATTTTTTATTAATCATTTTTTGATAGGATGGGTAGTAGAGGGCCCTACTACTTCATTAGTTGTCCCAAACAACCATTTTTTTCAGTGTGGTGATATGCCGCCAATTTGTCAGATCATAAATCGACAGTCCCGAGACATTTTGAAGTATCTCCATATTTGCACAAATAAAAACAAATTTTCACTGACTATAGAAGAAACCTTACAAAGTTGTGAAATGAGGTTCTAAAATTCCAAAAATAGCCCTTACGTAGTTTACGGATGACTCCTATATTAATTGAAGGTTTCCAAAAACTTGAAGCATGTGAAAAAAGCACTATAAATTAGTTTAAGAATCAGCCAGGATTAGAAATAAAATTTTAAACAATTACATTGAAATATGTTTTAATTATAGCATATTTGATAAAAGTCTGTAGTACGTTCACAACATTTTGATTCAAGAGAACTAAAACGGAATTAAAACAGGTGTTAAAAATGTAGACAGATGAAAAAATATATATATATATATTTTTTAATTCATATAGAAGTACCGTCTCTAGCGTTTGGCAAAAGTGAAATGTCTTCTATGTTATGTCTCGTGGGACAGCCTCACACACTTCAAAATCCACTGGCTGCAGTCGGCGACTACTGAGAACGCTTTTCCACCAACTAGCTGATTTTTTTTTGGTTCTCTTTCTCATCGGGTCATTGAAATCAACCTCAACGATACCAAACTTTGCTCTGAAATAAATTTGAACAATGAAAATTTAAGGTATCCTAAGTGATCAGTTCCGAAACCGTGCAGAAAAGCAGTCTTAAAATAGTATATTGTGTACCTAGGAGGTAAATTCAGTCTTTTTACCCGAGTGTGAGCTTGCAATAACGAATCGGAATTAGGTGTTGCAAACGCGAAAGACTAAAAAGATGTTTGCTTCATTGATAGTCTGACATTTGATGTTAAGTTGACATGGCTGTAATCGTACACGCACGGAGAAAAATGGCTGGTCAGCCTGAACATCTAGAGTGTCAGACTGACTATATTTGAGTCTTAACTATGGGACATTCCCCTATATGGTGTAGCGTACCATCCGCGGAGTGTTAAAATTTGACGGTTAGCTTCACTATCCTAGAGTGTAAAGTTAACCATCCCGGATTTTAAACCTGATTATCTTAGGAATTTTAGCTTGATTATCTCGGAGTGTTAACTTAATCATATCAGAGGGTCAACTTTATTATGTGTTGTCTTTCTCCTACCTACAAATATATTCATATGGGTAAGAGAGACGAGAGACGGAAATTGAAATTAATAAATGAAACCTGAAAAACATGAAAATTTACATAAAATTCATCAATTCCTAAAGCATCTTTACTATTTTTAAATAAAGGATGCCTGAGACATGATTGCGTATGCATAAAAACTTTGTTAAAAGATTACTCTGAGCACGAGAGGCTAAAGAAGCGGCGTCACTGCAATGAATTAAACATTTTTAACATTGGAAAATTTAGAAAACAATATAAATGCGTGTCACAAATCTTGCAATTCTTGTTTCTTTATTAACAAATTACGATATTTTGAGGACGTTTTCGGTCGAAAATGTTGAGAATAAGCACTGATTAATAAGTGACGCGTGTGTCCTCATTCCCTCGGAGGTATCGAATTTGACGTTCAAAATCAGAACGAAAACCACTCAAGCCACTCTACAACATGTTCTCCACATTTTATTCACTCTCGACACATGTTTGAAGTATGAACAATTGGTTTAAATTAATCAAAAATGTTGTGTAACAGGGCAAACGTGACACATAACGTGAGTCGCTCCTAAAATGCGTTTCGGGTGTCGGGTGTGTTCGCTCGGTGTTCGGTAGAGGTCGTTACGCAGCCACTTCTGTTGGAAATTCTGGAGTGTCGATTTAACTGTACTGATAGTGAGTCTAGATCACCCGTGGATGTTCAAACAGACTATAAAATTATGGTCTGTCTGACTATGAAGAATAAATTGTGGATGGTACTTGGTACTAGTTAGAAGATCAAACTGACCATCTAAATGCTAACACTTTAATTTTGACTATCCATTTTTGTCCGTGAGGGTGACAGCGAATAAATATATGCGGAGTACGATTACAAGCCCATAATACTCCTTAAGGAGTGTTATGGGCTAATAATTATATTATGCACATGCGTATTCGCTCCCCCGAAACGTAATCACATCTAATAGCTGATGCGTTTGCGCTTTTTGATGAAAAATTACTTTCCAGAAGTGCTGAAATTACAACCTCACTTCTGGCATCATAAGTTCACACTGTGAGCAGTGAATAGTGATTGGACAAACGCGAAGCGATAAATTACCATACATTAGTGATAAATTATCATAAAACATCGATAAATTAACATATATTACCGAGATTTTTTTAAACTTACATTTCCGTTTGCACAATAGATTTGCTAGAAATTCTGAGACATTTTAGAAATATTTGGGTTTTCCTAAAATTATTCGGTACCTTAAACTTCCAGAAATATTGGATAATTAATAAATTTATTGAAAATTTCGAATTGTTTTCGTAATTTACGGCATTTAACAATTTTTAGAGTTTCCCGACATTTTTGTTAATTTATGGTAATTGTACCATACATTTCCAAAATAGTAATTTGAGAATAATTAGTTACTTCCCGCATAATGTACTTGCTTCGAAAAGCGAACGTTCCGTGCATATGCGTTACAATAGTATCTTGTGTACCTAGGAGGTAAAAAGATATGATTTGCAAGTCTAACACATCTGGCATTTGAGGTTAGGTTGATACCACTATAATCACACACGGCGATAGCGAATGCGCGGAGTAATATTATGAACCCATAATACTCCTAGCAGTATTATGGACTCATTATTGTACTGCGCATATGCGGATTCGCTGTAGCTCCACCTATTGTGTAAATGGCTACTTTGGGAACTAAAAAGACACTGACAAAACGCGTAAATCATGCCTGCTTGACATAATAGTATATTGTGCACCGAGTCTGCGAACTAGCCTTTTTATGGTCGAACGTGAGTTTGCAAAAACGAGTCGAAGCCGAGGTTTGGTATACACGAAATGTTGTGTCATAAGAGTACGGATTCCGATTTTCCTCATGATATTACGTCTCAGGTTTGAGGTTAGTTCTAAGGGACAAGTACCGTGCAGAATAGTGCGCGTGGGTCGAAGTAACGAACGCTCATGCGCGCACATTTCCCGCGGACGACAAAGTGCACTTCTACGGCGCGCGGTCGGTAAAGTACCCCATCATCAACAATTACCTACTTTGTTGCTCCAAACCACGCCGAGAAAGCGAGGAAAACATACTCGTGATACATAGAAAATATTATTATAACCTACCCGTAGCCAGATGACCACTCGAAGTTGTCAAAAAGGGACCAAATGTGGTAACCCTTAACGTTCACACCATCTCGGTTAATGGCTATTAGTAGTTCCTTTACGTAATCATGGAAGAATTGAATTCTAGTTGGATCCTTCAACCCTTCATCTAACGCCAGTCCATTTTCAGAGATATATATCACTGGATTATTGTACTCTTCTGCTAGTTCCCTTAAAGTATCACCAAAGCCTTCCGGTGCAATCTGTATCAGCGGAAAACAAATATTTCACTTATAGTAATATGAAACTCAGTTTTGAAGACAAACCTAAAAAATAATAATTATTATGAATGCGTTTTAACTAGTGAATCCTGTTACCGACATTTCGCGGCATTTAGAGTTTTCGAAGGTTGGTGCCCGTTCTGAATTGCAAAAATATGTAATGGTAATCTTATCTACGACATTTCATCATTCTACCGTTTCCCTTTTCCAAGATTTTATTCCTTGCGATCTCTCCCATCCATTTTTCTATTCAAGCAGCCCGGAGTTTTTATCATATTATTTAAAATTTTATAGAGTCCCTGTTTTCCATATTTTTTATTGTTTTCTAACAGTTTGTTGTGCTCTGCTTCTCTCTCGAGGAGTCAAAAAAAAAATTTATATTATGTGAAAAGTTTTTATTCTAGGCAGTTTACAACAATTACGTCCTTCTCTATTCCGTTGTATTACTTCTATATCCTATCGTTTACTGTAAACCTATGAGAGTAGCTCTGCAGTAAATCTCAGCTGAGGCGCAATCGCGCATATTAAGCCTTTTCGAGCACGGCTATTACTTGGATGAGTATCTATTTATGATATACGCCTAGATCGTGTTTTCATTGCGTTTAGCTAAAGTTGATCGGGATATTTTACGCTGATGATGACTGTATATTCGGTGATATCCAGTGTCTAGAACCAAATTTTACAGTCAGAAAACCGGCTGTATTCTGGAAGTACGTTATATACAGTTTACTTCTCTCGGGGCCAAACTTTCAGGTAGATGCGAGTACTTCTAATGAAATTCGATTGAAGCTGCGAGTTATCACTGGACGTGATAATGGCAACGAATATAATTTCCAAGACAGTCTGGGAAAATATGAAGGGTTCTAAAATAAATGAAAAAAATCGTACTGCGAAGCGGAACGCCAGATTTGTTTTCTTTTGTATACATCACGAGGTCACACAGTTAACAGACGAGAAACGTATTCTTCACTTATATCTAACGCAACAGCAAGTTAATTCTATAAACTAACTTACCACTGCTACATACAACGCACATCCCTAGTGCATAATATCGCTCGCTGGGTACATCGGTCGAAGTGGTCCTTATATACTGACCAGCGAAATTCTCACCGCTTGTGAGAAACGACCAGTGCCGGGCCAAAAATTGGTGGTGCCCAAAGTGATATTTCGTTTTCTTACTTCAGCGTCGAATATTTTTTTGACATGTTTCATTTAAATGATATGTTATAACTATCTCATTTGATTATTTTTAATGTAGAGAATATTTGATTTAATGTGAATTAACTTTAAATTTATTACTGTATATTCGCGTCAAAAGTTCAGTACACATTTTACTTTTTGTGAGTTTTATAAGTGCTAGAAGATTGATAATATGAATAAGATAAATATTTTTCTCTAAAATAACTTGAAATATAATATAAAAATGAATTGTAATTGGAGCCCAAAAAATCCATTTTGTTAGTTATAAAAGAAGATATTGGATTTATTTTTGTCTTTTTCTCATTCTTAAAATGTAAAATTTAAAAAGTGAAATATTTGTTCAAATATTAAAATATTTGGCAGAAAAGAACCTTTCTTATTGAAAAATCATATTTCTGAGTTGAAAATTCCGCATTTTTGTACAAAATTAAAATTTTTTGTTGAAAATTAACTCTTTTGTTGAAAAATAATATATTTGGGTTGAAAATTCAACTGTTCTGTAGATGATTAATCTAAGTGGCTTCAAAATTCAACAATGTTGTTGAAAATTAATGTATTTTCTTGAAAATTCGTCTTTTTTGGCAGAACATTAATCTTCTTGGTAGAAAATTCATTGTTTTGGTTGAAAGTTTAACCATTTGGTTATAAGTTGAAGTACTTTGTTAAAAATTAACTTTTTTTTTTAGATTCAACTCTTTGTTAAAAAATTTAACTCTTTTGTTGAAAATCCATGTTTTATTTGGATGAATTGGAGCCCAAAAAATCCATTTTTTTAGTTAAAAAAAGAAGATATCACATTTATTTTTGTCTTTTTTTACTCTTAAAAATTCACGAAATAATATACGTTTTCATACAATAATCGGCTTGTATTGTAAGTAATTTCCATAGGATTTGCCGATGAATATTTGTCTCTAATTCAAAGAATTTTTTTCCCGAGTGTATTTAAATTATTACTAGAAGAAAAAAAGTAGAGATCATCCTTAAAAATAAATATAATTAACTCATAGAAAATCGTACTGAGTCATGATAAAGAATTTAAAATAAAGCTATGATTCTTTAATCAGAAAGGATCAATTCTCATTGAAAATCATAATATTTGAAATTTTATATCTACCAGAAGAGATTTTTAAGCTAAAGAGGCGAATTCCCTGAGAATCAAAAATGAATTTTCGACCCTAAAAAACACATTTTCAATGAAAAAGGTAATTTTAAACCAAATAGTTGAGTTTTAAACTGAAAACGATTAATTTTCAAGAAAAAAAGAAATAGTTAAATTTTAAGTTAAAAGAGTTAGTCTTCACCCCCCCCCCCAAAAAAAAGAATTTTCAGTAAAATCGTTCAATCCGAAATCAGTAAAATGAATTTTGAACATAGTTCAATTCCCAAACGAGTAGTTGAATTTTCAATCCAGAAGATTAATTTTCAACTAAAAAAGATGAATTTAAAACAAAATACTTTATTTCTCAACCAAATTGTTGAATTTTCAACTAAAAACAATCCATTTTCAATCAATAATTGAATAATTAAATTTTCAGTTAATGAAACTATTTTTTGCAACCAAAAAAGAAAAAATATCATACAAAATAGTTAAATCTTCAACTAAGAAAATGAATTTTTAACAAAGTAGTTCAACTTTCAACCAAGCAGGTGAATTTCCAACAAAAAAAGATAAATTCTTAATAAAAAATTTAATAGTTGACGTTTCTACCAGAAAAAGATCAATTTTCAATCAAAAATGAAATTGTTCAATTTTCTGCTCGAAAAGTAATTTTCATCAAAATAGTTCAATTTTCAACCAGAGATGAATTTCTAATTAAAATGATGAACCTTCAATAAAAAAAAAATCAAATTTTAACAAAATATTTGAATTCTTGCCAAGACAGATTATTAATTGTCAACTAAATGCAGTTTCATGTTTAACCAAATAACAAAGAATTTTTACCAGAAAAAAAAGATAAATTAAAAAAAATTTAAGTGTAATCCCGAAAATATGAATTTTCAAAAAAGGGTAATTTTCAATGTAGATAGCTATATTTTCAAACAAATAAGATTAATTTTCTACCAAAAGAGATAAATTTTCATCATAAGAGTTGAGTTTCAAATCAGTTGCATTTCCGACCAAAAAATATGACTTTCTAACAAAATAGTTGAAGTTTTAATAACATAAATAAATTTGGAACTAAGTCATAAAATTTTTAAGAAAATTTTAAATTTGTCTTATGAAAAGTTGAAGAAAGAACAACAGAAAGTTCTGAACTGTTCAAGAAATTTGGATAAACTCGAAAAAATTTTGAACTATTAAAATGTCTAATACAGTCTGGGAAAATATGAAGGATTCTAAAGCAAATAAAAAAGTTATTAATTTAAAAAAATTAGTATTAATGGAATCAAATAGAAAGTTCAAATAATCCTTAAAAATAAATATAGAGAAGTCATGGGAGACATGTTTTTTCCTTGGTTTAATGTCGCAACCATTTTATATTGCGCACTGTCGACTGCGCAGATAGCTTTTTCCAGACTATCTGGAACTTCGTGTAAGAACAGCCCACTATTTTTCACTTCAGGCATTTATAAATATTCTTTTGAACCAAATTTAAAATATTCAAAACTTTTCTACAATTTATCGTAGACTAAATTTGATTCCTAATTAAATTTTTTATACAAAATACAAAACTTTTTTTTTCAGACTATTATCAAAAATTACAAGACACGTTTGCATTTAGTACTGAAAATATGGAAATCTTCTACTAAAAGTCATTCGAAATTTATAAAATTTTGGTACCTGTCCAAGATTCCATGACAATTTCTATACTCTTGACAAGAAATTTTTTCTGTGTATATTTAAATATAAAAGCATATTGCACAGTGGTAGTGCGTTGCTTTTTTCTTTTAGCACACCTAGATTTTAATCTAAAATTTAACATATTTCTTCATTTTGCGTTCATATAATGCGTCTATATCATAGTAGATAGGTTACTAATATAATGTAATAGGGGAGAGTAGGGTATGGCGCCGGGCTTTAAATGAAATGTCCTATAAATTATAATTGAAACGTTATATTGATGTATGTATTTTTCAGTGTGAGGCTCACATTATCAGTTAACATATGTCATTACTCAAAACCGTTTTTTAACTATGGCATTCTTTGACATTCAATTAATTAGTGGGTTATGCATCTCGGCCAGCATGCCCCAAACCATGGCATTGATCAATAATATTCGAAATCATATTAATTCAGTTTATTTCATTTCAATTTTCAGTTAATTCATAGTTAAAGATAAATCTTGATAAATCATAGTTCATTTCTAATTGGTTTCTATTCTGTGTTTTGTTAAAAATTGAAATTTTGATATGGGTATGTATATAAAATTTCAAATTCAGTATTGAGTTAAATTTAGAATTAATTGTTAATGAAAAAAAGCATCTCTATGATAAAATTGAACAATATTGAAATTACGAGATTCACAAGATAACTAGCTCCCTGAGTTGTTCCAAATTACCGATCAAGTAACCGACCTATTATCCAGCACTGTTACCATCTTAAAATTTTTCGGTTAATATATTTGGAATGCTTGAAGAGTCAGTTTATGATATTAGAAGTAAAAAAAATACATCAACTATTAAACTTTAACTTTTTTATATTTAAGTTTTTCAAAATATTCTGTAAGTGCTTAATTTATGTAAAATACTTTTCCATCCGTTTCCGTCAAAACTGTACTTTTATAAATACACTTCTGACACGTATTTTAAATTATAAATCGCATTACAGCACTATTAATCCAACTAAAAGGAGCTACTTTATTCAAAAAATTAATATAAACACCAACAAATGCGTGCATTATTTGTAATTGATACCGTTGCACCACATCGGCACACATTCTCATCACATGTATCGTTCTTCGCACTCGATTCAAACATGTCAAAAACGCGAACTTTCCTATATTATATTCAATTCTATTATTATATCAAATATACATATAATATGTTAATTTCTGTACATCGGTTCGAGATTGACCAAAAAATGGAATTTATTATTTTTTAGTACCGTAAAACGGGAAAAATTCGTTCATGTAGAGTAAACTTGCTCACCAATAAATTTGATTTAAATAAATTTGAAACTAAAGTTTGACAGCTCTACTGATTAAAATAATTGATAATCTTTTATTTTTTGCCCTAATCAATGTGATATTGAATTTTAAAATATAAATTAGGAGGTGAGCAGCTTTATCCTATACATAAGCGACTTTACCCCGTTGCACGGTAATATTTCCATGGTGGAAACCATAACAGTTAGTCAAAAAAGGTATCCAGTATACAGTCCAAAACGACGATAGACACCATCGTAAAACCTGTTTTTTCAGATTCAGGAGGTTTCGAAACGTGGAGACTTAAAGAAATTCGCAATAGTCCGTTTTCGCATAAAATGTTTAAATTGTCATTATAAAGAGAATGTAAAAATATACTCACTTTGAATGATGAGTAAGAGGTTGCTTTCCAATCTGGTCGGAATGATAATATAAGATTCCGGTCATCGTAAAAAGAGGGAACCTGGTAATTACTTCCGTGTTGGACAACATTTGCGGTATAGTGATTAAGACCCAGGAAGTCTGCCGATCCCCTGTATAAAATATGAATTATATTTAACCAATGAGATGCCATAACTCACACTTTACAGACTAAAACTGTAAAATTAGACAATAAAATATAATATAATAAAGAATTATATTACCATTAGCACTTACCTAATACACGTTATCCATTCTTGGGAAAACCTTGGAAGACGCGATCGTGGATAGCCTTGAAGTATACTTTTTTCTGCAATCTGTTTTTTGAAAATTTTGGGATAATCTCCCTCTTTAGAAAATATTGGATGGAATGTCCACCCACAGTTAAAGTCAAATGCCACCTTTGAGGACGTACTGTCATTGGCATCTTTGGCGTAAGAATGGAGACAGTTATCAGTGATACCAATAAGGGCATTTTGAGTAGATTCAAATTCACTCTGGTAAATATGATAAACTGTAGCATGAGCTTTAAGCATATTATGAACAGATAGGTATTCTCCTATTCCACTATTTTGTATTCCGGGCGCATGTCTTCCATTTCCATACCCAAAATTGCCCAGAATACTGGGTTCATTGATAGTTATAAAATGTTTAATTTTTGGTCCTAGTTCTCTAAAGACTATCCTTGCATAATCGGCAAACCACTCGACCATTCGCTCATTCCTCCAACCCCCGAAGTCCTCAATTATTTGGGGATGATCCCAATGGTAGAGCGTGACTAGTGGCTTAATGTTATTTGCCAAAAGTTCATCCAGCAATTTATTGTAGTAATTGAGACCATCTTGACTAACATAGTGCGCGAATCCCTCTGGAAGGAGTCGACTCCAGCTCACGGAGAATCGGTATGAGTCGAACTGTTTAAGAAAAATGTTCCAATCATTTTTATTAGCGTAAATTCTCAGTCTTTCTTATTGCTACCCCATCTCCTATTTTATCTCACTCCTCGGGACAGTATTCTCACTCTCTAGCATCTAACACTCTTTCGCTCATAACTCCTTTACAGCCTCTCAACCTTACCATTCTCTTCCTTTCCCTTCTTATCTCTCAATCATATCTATAGAAAACTTAATTGAACTGTATCTTGCCAACTTTGTAGTCCCTTATAACTCTTCTTTTCCCGGTTCCCTAAATCTTTAGCACAGTTATACCCCTTTAACTCTGACGTTCATATAATCTTTCCATCCACTCACCGCCACCCTCTTCCACTTCTCTTTTTTCAACGAACATGTAACCCGATTTTCCAACTCTTTTGCCTTCCAAATATCTACCCTCTCATCATTACATCTTCCCCGTTCTTTTTCCATCACCACCATGGGGCCCCTCTTCCCTCTTTCGTCCTCATCTACACTGCCGCACAAACCCTGACGCATTCGCCTCTCATCTCGCTTACCGTTCTTTTGCATCACTTAAAATTCCGCAATTTCAAAATGTATACTGTAAATTTCAAATTAGAAGTTTTTAGAATTAAACTCTAAAATGTTCGGAACTAAATGATTTGTAGATTGACGTTTGTGAAATAGAGAGAGAACTCGGAGTTGAAAAGTTTCAATTTCGGATGTTGAATATTGTAAAATTTGAAATTGGAATCATTTCAAATAGAACACTTGTAAAATATGAATTTGTGGTTAGAATATTGAAGAAATATCAATAATTATTGAAAATTGCGACTCACACCAAGTTCTTTTAAGATAGCAACATCTTCCTTATATTTATGATAAGAATCGCATGCAATGTCACCAGTGTCATTATTAGCAATGCGACCACATGCATCATGCACAAATCGATCCCAAATACTTTCAGCCTTATCTGGAAAATATCATTGATTATTTTACTCTATTTTTCATTATAAACTTGAAAATAAAAAAGTGATACATACCAGATATATTCCAAGCACCCTCTATTTGGTAAGCGGAAGTTGCGGCCCCCAATATAAAATTTGGAGGAAAATTATAATACTCCCCAGTTGCAAGCCTCGTACAGCTATTAAAATTTAAACAAATTTCAGACTTTAAAATGTTTCAACTAATTAAAATATTTTAACGAAAGCTCATATGAAATTGATTAATAATCTATTTTATTGATTTGTTAGTTCTATTTGATAAAATGTTATATAAGGATAAATTGGTATTCTTCAGTAAATTGAAAAGAAATTATTTTTAAATTTTGTAGAACTTACATTGTGAAAATGATAAATTTAAACATCATCGGAAGCGAAGACGGCATGTTACCCAGAACCTACCCAAACTGCTATTACATACCTGTTCGACTTTTATGAATTAGCTTTCTTATGTTGAATGTTTTGTCACGACCTTTTTTGTATTAAGTATTGAAGCATAAGTCATATCCATGACTTGTGCTTCCCTACTTACCTTATATTTCTTGAGACGTATAGGTATAGTTTTATTTCATACTAAATTTTATCAGTAATATGCACAGAACTTCGATCCAGCAACTTTAAAAATTATCAAACTCAAGACTTTGGTAGAGACAGAATTTTTGAATTGCAAGTTCATACGTTTTTTATATTTTTAAAATCTTGTGTATCGACCAGTTTTGATGCGCTAATTACGAATATGCACATGCAATTTCTAGCAATCCGTGTGAAAATTTCCTCATGGGCCTTACCGGGCCCAAGCCTGACAAAACTAGGCCCTATCCTAGTGATCAAGCCTGGGTCAAGTTTGAATGAAACGCTAAATCTGGCCAGGGCCTTTTTTTAATTGTCAGGCTAGATCGCCGAGCTTGGGCCAGGATTCACCCTACTTCATTATCAATTCACGCTTTTTTTATTCTTAGACAGGTTATCTTTTGTTTTATACAAAAATCGTCAAATCTGAAAACATTTTTCTTATTATTTGTAAATACTGGAAAAAACTCAAAACTGAATCAAACACCTTGTTACTCTTGTTTCGTATCAATAAGCCAAAATTTTGAGCAGGTTTTCAGTCGAGAATGTCATATTGAAAGCACTTATCGCCAAGCATTAAGTACCGAAGCATCTTGACGTTGAAAATCTAAAAGGAAAATCGAAACCACTATCAACCATGTTCTTTTCATGCACTTCAGTCTCCATGCATGTTCGGAATATAAACAAGCTGTTTAAACACATTATGAAAATATGTTTCAATTAGAAACACCACAAACATGACACTGAACGACACTTGCGTGTAGCTTCGAGTAGGGAAGTTAAAGTCGTTTATAATATTTTGCTGATGGAAAAACGGCAAAATTTCCTTGATTCAAGACGAATTGATTGGCCTACTTGTAATTTTTTGATTTTCATTTCTTACTTCTTATTTAACGCTATTGACCAAACAAACAGTTAAATGTACAATATTTCAACTTATTCTAAAAATGTTGTCAAAGAAATTCTGATCAATTTGTAGTGCTCTTTTACTTTCACTATGAAGAAAAATATATTTGAAAATATGCAATAACCCTATTCTACGAATTCAACTTGCAAAAATTAAGCCACTGAAGATTAGTAGGATGTTACGGAGGCGTTTCGGGGCATATGGGCGTAAGTGTCGAAACCCCACAAAAAATTGTCAAATTGTATCGCACTTAATTTTAAACAAAAAACAACAAAGACTGTTCGAAGTATTGTTCGGCTCTATTGAGTCGTAAAAGAGCGCTTGAAAAATGCCAACCTTCTCTGGGAAAACCATTGTTAAAGAACGGCGCGGCCCTAAAAACGACGGTCCTGGCGCAGAGGAAGCTAAATAACTTTTTACATTCTCATCTCAATGCGAAGGTGTTGGTTTTATATGAAAATTGAGTTTCACGGATTTCATCCAATCCCCATGTTTTTGGACTCATTGATTGAGAAAAATAGATTTAACTTCGGTGCCTTTCTGTAATCGTTGTTGCCTGTGAGCACGATGACAGTTGAAGGAATTCTTTGACTGGATTGCGCTTTGACACACTTTTAGAGCCCTATAGAGAAAGGGTGAGTTTATTAACCAGTCATTTTTTACCCAATGATCTGGTTTTATTCGTCAAAAATTCTTTTTACTAAATTAAAAATTCCATTTTCCTGCAAAACTATACGAGATATGAAAAACTTGTTTAGAACAAAAATTGTTCGTCTTAAGAAGATCCGCGAATTTACTTAAAAATATGTTTTATACTGATTTTTTCGAAGATATGTTAACCAACAAAATTATTCATTCGAAAAAGATCTACAAATTTTGTTAACTTGTTTTAGTCGTGAAAAATATGATTTAAAAGACAAAGTATTATTTTTTGTAAAACAATAGAGGATAGAATTGATTAAGTCTCGGATTAAGGTACAGACATGAGTATAACATATAACATTCATTTTAATAGAATTACAATATTTAAATATTGGTAAATTTTAAAATAGGATACATCACCTCCACCAACATAACGTCAATGCTTCAAAATCTATGAATAAACTTAATTGAAAAAGCAACAGTGTACTCTATGTATAGTCAATCTTAATTTACATTAATTGAAGCTTTATAATGATTCATAAAATTGACGAAAATAGATCCATTTTTAATTACAGTGGGGTATACCTCACATTTGCGACAGGCCACATTTGACAGTATGTCACATTCACATTCACCCGGAAATGAAGTTTCGCCGATAAATTGAAACAAAGGTTGTATTTGTTAGCAATTTAACATTTTTTGATGGTTCATCAACAAAATCTTTGATTAGCTTAAAGTCAAAATTTTTTAAATAAAATTTGGCTTTCAAAGAATTAAAATGTAAAATTGAAACTCGATTTAGTTTATTCAATAATTTGTAATAATTTATTAAAAAGTGAGAAAATATCCTCCTGAAATGACTTTTTTTTTTTAAAGTTACTTATGGCGCCCTTAAAGCGCAAAATATATGGTTTGACGTGATGATAACAGTTGGAATTGTTGATGTAGAATAAACCTTTCCAACGGGATTTGCGCCTTAAAGAAATTCGCAGCAGGATTACAAAAAAATGGTGTGACGACATACAATTTAAACATGCAATCTTTTATATAATTTGTTAATAAAGTGGATGTGTGTTTATGTTCAACTACTTTTCAATTCGAAATAAATAAACATTTGTAATATTTGTTATTAAAAAAGCTGCCCGCAGCGCAGGCAATCCTCGTCGCGCGCTTTGCGCGCGCCTAGGGCGCGCGACTGTTGGTTCTCGCGCTTCGCGCTCGATGATGTCTTTACCTCGCGCTACGAGCTCGGTCTTTGTATTTCCCCCACATTTGCGCCCAGACGTTTTAAAATTAAAGGTCAAATCATCGGCAACTTTAATTTGGTGATTGTGACTTCTCTTTTGTTAAAGCTCCTTTGGATTTAACGAACACATTCTCATCACGTATCTCGTGCTTCGCACTCGATTTTGTCCAAAATCTGAACTTTTCTACACTAT
>JAABKJ010003354.1:0-26125 GCA_011634705.1 Andricus grossulariae
AATCGCAAATTATTTCTTGGTTATAAGTTCTAGTAGATTCAAGATTAATAAGAAGTTAGATAGCTATATAGAATAAGATTATATAAGTTATGTAAAGTTGAATAAGTTTTAATTCACTAATAAATTATTTATCTATAGATCTCATATTGAAGTAGTTCACAAACACTCATTACCTCGAATCGAATTTTTATGAGATTTTTCAACATTTTTTCAAGAATTTCTCTATATATTTGATTGAACTTTTTTAAATCGGAGTTCAATATAAAGTTTACTGAACTCTTGTAGGGTTATTCCAGATTTGTTCTACATTAAATCCTAAAAGTTATACGGAATATAGAAAATTTGTTTGCGGTTTGCTCTCATCCCCGACTCTTGAAATGGTTCAAGAAAGTTTAATGAACTTTTTTTTCGTGTATTTGTCGCGCATGATTGAGCATCCCCTCTCTCTCGGTTCCGCGGTCACCTCATCACCAAAATGCCGATGACTGAAATTCTAGGAACGACTTAAATGGGAGATACTTGAAACATAGTGCATATATTTTCATATAAAAATAAAATTGTTCAAAATGTTCAAATGGTTTTGATTATCATATTATAATTGAGGTAGAAAAGTTGTACTTATTATTTAAAAGGTTATAGCTGCATTTATGTTTATATTTAATGTGTTATAAATGGTACAATATAAATGCAAGTAACCTCCTTAAATAAGTCTAACTTTTCCCATTTGTATTGTAATATATGAACCATAGTTATTTAAACATTTTATGAAATTTTATTTTATTTTATTATAGTAGCGTAGTGATAAAGCGGCCAGTACCCTCAGCGCGTTAGTTACGCCAGCTGTTAGCATACGTCCAAATCTAACAGAAATGGTTCACTCGGCCCTGAATGTTTACGTTCGGAGCGAGAAAATGTTGTGTTCGATTTAAATAAAGGCCATTTAGAACCATGCCCGAAACCGCACTTAAATGGAATTCCCAGTGTATATAATAAGAATTCAGAAAAGCAATACAAATTATATAATGATAAAAGCTTTCCTTTTCATTAAATTCAGTCTTTTTTTTACATTGCTTCCACTACTTTAATAACCTCTTCAATTGAATGATACTGTAAAAATTTCAGAGTGCTAAATTTAAACTGTCAATTCTACCATTAATAAATAATAATTCCAATAATACAATTTTTACTTCATAACTTGAAGTGTTGAATTTTGATATATAAATGACAATTGAATGGTTATTAATTTGAAACGATTCACAATGAAAATAATTTAATTTTTAATTTAAAAAGCGTTCAGTTTAAGGAACGTTTTCACTCGTTCAAATTTTAATATTTCTACCTTATATATGGGGCATAATTTCTCAAGTGTATCCACCTCGAAAATGAAAGTTGTCTGATCTGGCTAAAAATTGGTCCAATTGTAGTCCTATTGGATAGTACTCCTCACCCCAAAAATTAATTAATTTTGATAATTATTCATCAAAGTGGAGGGGGTACAATTTTTGGGTTTTTAAGAAAGGCCTTACTTTCAAACATTTGTAACTTTTTTCCTATTGCTTGAAACAAAATTTCACTACACATGTTATTGATAGATTTTTTCACAAACTTTTTGGTGTTCGTTACGATTTAAAAAAAAAAGTCAAAGTTTGACCATAATTTTTGAAAATCAAAAATAAATTTGACTTATTTCAAATTTCGACACTTTTTTTCTCTTAACAATAGTTTTAAAAGAAAGCTGAGGTTTTTTCCCATAAGACCCCTAATTTTCAGAACGGCAAATCAATTCGTCTTTGAGTAATAGAACGATACGTAAACAAGATGTCATGATAGGGCGGTTGGCGCGAGATCTCCCCTAGTGCGCTCACGCCGAGGATCTTTGTGCAAGGCTTTAGTGCCAGTTTTTTAAGTCAAGTAATATAATATGGTAATATTATATGTCTTTCTAATCGATTTTTTGGCTATAGTTTCAACAGTTGTTTTCTTTGCAGACCTCTTTTGCGGATTCTGTTTTTTGACATTCGAGAAGAAATCGTGTTTCTCAGAGGACGAAATCATTATGAGTTGAAGTTTTCCGCCTTGAGTGGGAATGAAAGTTTAGTACTTTAATGTACCTGATATCATAATAGTTCTGTCGAATCTGACTTTTAGTAACTCGGTGGCTAAGGCATGATTTTCTTTGCTGCTGAAAAAAACTTCGGTTTCCTTACAGATACTCTTTGCCCATTGAAACAAAACATGGGGAGTGAGTATGTGATGTTTCGGAGAATATTGTAAGCTCGAACTTGCTGCTTGTCGCTTTATATTCACTCCTATACTATCACATACACCCTTACCATGAGATGTACCATGGAAATGCCATTCAACTTGGATACCAAAATCTTCTTCATGGGCTCGGAGATTAGCAAAGCTACTCTTATTTTTAAAATGTTGCCCTGCACCATCAGTGAAATAGTGGATTTTCTGTGGCCTGAAATGAGTTTTCAAGTAATCTACTATTATCTTCTGATACTCGTGAACAGCCACCGTGTCATGAGCTAAGTCATCAGATATGATTGCGATACTTAAATGCTTGAGCTCTCCATCTTTTTTATAATAAATCACCACAATGAATATTGCAGCTTGGTCCTTATTCCAGTGGAACGATTGAGCTGCATTCTGAATTATGAACGCGTAATTCTCGGCGAAATCGAAGCAAATCAAAAACTCCCCAGGCTCCTTTGAAACAGAGTGATGAGTTTTTAATTTCAATAGCCTTTCACAGAAATCATCTAGGAATTCATCATTGTCCATTACATCTGTCCGTCTGCAACGAAATTTACAATCTCACTTCATAAATACAATGTTCATCAAAGCTTTTGTGATGTTAACCCTCCACTTTGATAAATAATCATCAAAATGAATCAATTTTTGGTGTGACGAGTACTATCTAATAGGACTACAATTCGGCCAATTTTTAGCCCGATCGGACAATATTTGTTTTCGAGGTGGGTACACTTGAGAAATGATGCCCCATATGAATAAATTATTATTCACTTATCCTTCAAATGTAAACAGAAAGAAAAGTAAAAATATTGAAGATATATAATTAAAATATAGCAGAAGAACTAACTGCTAACCAGACAAATCCGTTTCTAGATGATGGTAAAACTAAAGGTCGAACTTTACCTTCTAATATTTCCACTTCTATCGAGAAATGCGGTATTCGCCATCGTTGAAGACGACTGTGGGTTAAGTTAGTTAAATATTACTACTCTGTCTTTTTTAGAATTAGGAAAATGCGACCAGCCTGTGTCTGACATTCAGGTAGAGAAAATAGTTATTTGTGATACAAGTGTGCAAAATAGGCGATTATGTGCAAGTGTGAATTTTGCAGCTTAGGCCGGAAACTCGAAGCAGGAGTCGGTCGTTAGGGCACGAGTGAAGCAAGTGCGAAAACGTAAACGAGTGCTTCAAGCCGCAGGCGTATGATGCAATTAGTTGACGAAAAATACTAATTTTATATTAAATAGAGTGAAGTTAAGACCCCCCCCCCGCCGTCATTTGCCACAAAACGAAAAAATTAGTTAAAGTAGGCTCCTAGCGTCTACAAAGAAGGGTTTCGTAGTCTATTAAGGCGTTAATTCAAGTCTCGACAGAATTTTGAAAGAAACTACGATCAGGAACTATTTGCCCACTTTCAAGTACAACTTGCATTGACATGGAAAATGGTCATACATTTTGGAACCCTTTATACCCGCAGACATATGCGAATCTCGAAGATACCAAGTTTTATGTGAAGGAATGGCAAATGAAACTGTTGATAAAACACTTGAAAATCCAGAAATCTATTATTCAATAACAACTCATGATATTACATTCGTACTTGCACAAAAATCAAAAGAACCAGTTTGTGGTTTTTTATTAATACGTGCAGAACATGAAAAACTTTTAATTTTTGAAATCGAAAAAGGAAATACGTTCAAAAATATAGAAAAATTAAAATTTGAAAATATGGATCTATTCACTTAATGTAAATTACAAATTTGTGTATACAGAAAGACACATTCGGAAGGAAATAAAAAGCCTTTATCGCGACGTAATAACACAAAAATTCCGTCTTGAGCGACAAATATTAGAACATTCTTTAATTTGGGCGACACAAGCTCTCGATGAATTCGCCTATCACTCAATGCAAGGACCAGGAAATATGTCAGTAGATGCAGGAGAAGTAGTGCACACAATAAAGTGTCTCCCAATAGAAGTTTATTATAGACGTAGAGAAGAATGTTACGCTCAACTTCCAATATATTTTGAAGAAATCACATATTTCCTTACCCGCGTACTCACATTTTATTACAAACAGGAATGATTATCAACTGCAATTACTTTTTACCTTGAATGTATGCATTAGGAGACTCATGGTATAAATTATCTCCATATCTCACCCAATCAAAGTATCCGTAAATATTCAAACCCCATACAAAAGAAACATAGAAGTACACAAATCCAGCATCCCTGGCGACAAGCGGTATATACTCACAAACAGATCTGGACAAATTAAGAGATTATATTATGTTTCGAGCTGAAAGACCGACTATTCTATATTCCCTAGCTTCAGTAATGGCCGGAGAGTCTATAAATAATCCTAAATACTCGATAATGAATCTTTTGATGAAAAAACATTAAATAAAATAGCAAACCCGGAATGGGGAAAATTTTGGAACATATTTACAAGTTTTGGCACAGCTAGTGCAGGATTTATTGGGATATTTACCTTAATTAGTCTTATTAAATTAATAGGCGAAATACTCATACATTACTATGCTCTACATAGTACGTATGGGTGGCCTATCTATATAATTGGCGCATTATGGCATTCAGTAACTAATTTACTCTTACTCACTCTCAACTTCAGGAAGCTACTAAGCAACCATTCTATTCTATCCGTATCTAACTATATCTCTCAACATGGCTGAACGAAATTTTGTCAAAGAACTAGACGAGTGTACTATAAAAAAATAAAACACGATTATTGCTCAAAATATTGCAAGGAAAATATAACAATGCACAAACCGCAATGCACAAAACTGAAACTTCAGGTAAAATGTTATGTGAACTCGAAGTTTTAACAAGTATATATAAATTACCAAGACCAACTTATACATTATTAAAATTGAATAAGTCAACCGGAATTAAGACAAACATTGCCATTTGCACGGTATTTAAGAATAGCTCCTAGGGCTAAATAGCCCTATAAGGAACAGGTGATACATATTACAATTAAAATGCGACGGCGATCGATTTGACGATTAAAATCAGAATAGGTATTAAACAAAAGTAAAGAAGTAAAGTATCATACACATAATTAGATGCGGGCTATCGACAGAAGGATACTTTAAATATACATACGCAAATATACAAACTTAAAAGTAAATACGCATTCATACACACACTCATACATATTTTTAATTAAGAATTTAAGTGTTTCCAATGTGCGATTTCGAGGGTAGGATTAGATGTGTTAAATAGGTAACCATAAAGGACTTTTCAATAGTGAAATGGTGAAGGTGAATTTCTAATGGTTATAGGTAGTTTGTTCCAAAGGCGAGCAGCACGAATAACAAAAAACCTTTGCATTTTAAACGTGCGGTGTGACTGCATTTTTAGTACTATTTTCCTTTCACGGAGTTTGGAATGTGTTGGTTGATCTTTGTCAATTAAATGGAACAGGTTAAGAAGATAGCGCAGAGCTTCATTACTGAATAGGTTATAAGGCAAATTACCCATAAAAAATTGTCTTCTTTTGGCCACGCTAAGAAGTCCTCCTCTTTCTCTATACTGAGTAATATGTTCACTTTTGGGGATGTTATAGATGAACCGAATGCAAGCATTAAGCGTACGTTCAAGCTTGACACTCAGCTAATCAGTAATATCGTCATATACCACACAGCTGTAGTCAAAGAAAGGAAGGATCAGGCTTTTAACTAGGAGGATACGCGTTGAGGTAGGAAGTGACTCTTTATTCCTGTTAGGCTGTTGGAGGACTCCAAAGGTTTTCCTTGAAATATCCACAACATGTTTATTCCAAGTAAAACAGCGATTAATAATATAGCCTAAATCATTTTTACATTTACAAACTTTAAAACTCTATACTTCAGGGTAATAATCGCCAGAAAGACAAACGAACAAGAACAATACTATCAGTCCAGCATATATACAACAGGAAGTATCGCAAACGACATCAATAAGACGTCCAGCATTAAGAATCCTAAATTACACCACCATTTTGAATGATTTCAGAAACAAATATAGACCAGGACAATCTGTAATAATTGTTTATACGGATTTAAATAGTGGAAACTACTCCGCTCACTATCAAATTGAAGAAAACTTCATTATCGACGTCGGAGAAACTGAATTTATATCAATAAATAAAGTAGCATTATCATTGATGGAAATCAAATCAAATACTGCGATATTTGCGTAGAAATAATAATCCCAAAGAAAAATTCAAAACTTACACAACAAGAAGCAGAAACACAAACAGACTTCAGATCAAAGTTAATTGCTTGGTTTAGCTCTTGTAAACGATTTAACGTCATAAATCATACATCTAAGAATGGCAGACATATGTTTGTGAAATCCCCAACTTCAATACAAGACAGAACTAACTGAAATTGTTATTCTCTGTTAAATTTGTCACCAACACTAATCTACCTCTGCATTTTCTATTTCTAGGAATTGGCCACCTTGAAACGACATGTCTTGGCACTCTATTACTCTCATCACTATCCTATTAACAATATTCTTCCAGATTCTTGCACAAGCAACTTATCCACAGTATCTCAAAATAGATTTTGAAAACACAACTGAATTATACCGTGAACCTTTGTAAAAAATTATTATACTTTTAAATAACCGATATTTGTCATCCTATCTGAAAATTTCGGATATTTTAAACCTTCAAATCCAGCTAATATAAAAATTTAATGACACTGTCACTAGCTGCAAAAATACCATTCAAACTGATTCTTGTATACGAAAGTACCGTGAAGTCAAAATTAATTATCAGAAGAAAAAAAATGACAACACACATTGATCAAATACAATTTCAATTGAATGATACTATAAATATAACCGAAAACAATTGGAAAAATAAAGATTACTCAACTGACCTTTATTATTCATTTTTAACAAACTTGAAATATTAAACTTCGTTACTTATCCATGGGTCGAGAAAAAGACTTACATATTTACACAACCCCGTTCAGATATAATAGAAAAAATAATTGATAGAAATAAACAAGTTTATGAATGTTCTGATTGGCGTCAATTGACATACGATCCAAAAATGAAAAATTATCAAAGAAATGTGTCTAAGTTCTTAACAATGCTTCACGAATCTATAAATTTTTATATTGACTCTTTACATCTACTTTCTGACATGCTCACCTTCAGTAATAATGATATCTGACATCCTTCACATTTTTCTCAATCTGCTTGAGACTACTTTACCCAGATCCAAAAACAAAAATATCGAAAAGCAGAAAATTCCCAAACAAATTTCCAAGATTTTTTCCAGTTTCCCAAAATCCAACAACTTTTTTCAAAGAACCACTTAATATTCTTATTTCAAATCTCCGACATTGCTGAACAAAAATTCCAATTATATAAACTCCACCCCTCACTAATTACTTATACTTTCAAGACAATCTATACACCAAGTATTTATATCAAATCAGACATATCAACTATAGCACTCTCTGATAATCAAGAAACTTATTTTACCATCTACGAAAATTTCCTTGAATCATGCTCTCAGCCATTGCACGGTAAAGTTTGTTATTCTCCCAAACAATTACATAATAATTGGAAAAACCAATCTGTGACATTTTACTTCCCACTGAAAATATCTTCAATCAATGTATCAAGAAAAAACAATTTTGACAACCATACTTACATCCTCACATTATAGATTCAATTATTATAGAATTAATTTTGAGGAGCTCAGTAAGAAATTGGTAAAACACGATTCAAAGCAAAGTGTGTTTAATGGTTGAAGAATAATCGCGAGTGAAATACAACAGAAAGGTTGATGTTCCGAGTTCTACAAGTAGAGCGCCTGTGGTCAGTTTTTCGCTAGGTTTCGAAGTGAAAAATCAGTGGAAGATTCATTTCAGGGGTTCATTTTGAGGGTTACAACTATAACCGGAAACCCCCAGATCCGGGCTGAAGGCCCAACAGAGGCGGAGAAGCAATTCAACAGCAATATAATGAAAATAAGTACAAAGGTACACGGCTCTGGGACCTCTAGGTCATTTAGGTAAGCTCAATAAGCATAATACGAGTATAGATTTACACAGAAAATTCTTTAACATGATCTAAAATATAAAATGAAATATATATAAGTTTATGAAGAAATACAGTTGAGATAAAATATATATAATTTCACGCAGATAGCCCGATTTTCTTTATAAACTTAAATATTCAACTAGACACTACCACTTGTCTTCAGTGACAAAGGAGAGATCTTCTTTATACTTCACTTATATTGTCCTCGATTGTTTCTTACAGTAACCACTCGGATAATATTGTCGCTCCATGGATGTACTGCAATAACTCTACCGTGTACCCACTGCATTGGAGGTACATTCTCTTCCTTGAGGGTCACAAGGTCACCAATTTCGATTTCTTTGTTCTTGCTGTTGTGCCATTTTTTCGAACATTTACTCCGTGGAGATACTCTTTGGACTAGCGTTTTCCAAAATGTTGACGCATTTGCTGGACGTGTTCGCAAGATAATAAACGACCCGAAGGAATATCTTGCACGTTCTGCTCTAGCATGCTCTTAAGAGAATCACTGATAAGGAAGTTACGAGGTGTCAGAGCGGATAGGTCATTAGGATCGGTAGAAATAGGAGTTAGAAGTCGGGAGTTAGGAATTGACTCTATCTCAGTGGTAAAAGTCAACATCTTTTCGCACGTTAAAAGAATATTACCGACAATTCTCAAAATATGGTGTTTAAAGGATTTGATTGCCGCCTCCCAAAGTCCACCAAAATGCGGAGAACGAAGTAGGATTACGTGCCATGTGATGTGATCGTTCGAGAGCGTTTGCCTTACTCTTTCGTTATGACTATTAGATGACAAAAGCTCTTGAATTTCATCGATTTCGTTTCCAGCACCCACGAAATTGGTGCCATTATTAAAATAAAGATCCGAACTCAAACCTCTTCTACAAAATAATCTACGCAAGACAGCTAAAAAGGCCTTAGTTTTAAAGTCACTGACAAGTTCAATGTGAACTGCTTTAGTAGCGAAGGAAACAGAAATTGCGGCATAAATTTCAATTTTGTTTCGATGCTGATGACGCTTGCCTTTAATAAGAAAGGGACCACAATAGTCAACCCCGAAAACCAAAAACGCGCGTTCAAGAGAGAGATGGCCTTTCGGAAGATTGCCCATCACATACTGCAGAGTAGCAGGCTTCGCGCGATCACAGATAACGCATTTGTGTACTACCCATTTTACTGCATTTCGTCCGTTAACTATCCAGAAAGTTTTATGGAGAGTATTAAGCGTAGCTTGTGTGCCCCCGTGCATCATTTTCACATGTTCTTTTCTAATTAGAACTTCTGTAAAGTGATGATGCTGTGTGAATAATGCAGGATGTTTTTGTGAGAACTGAATATTTGCTTCATGAAGTCTGCCTCCAACTCTCAAAATTCCTTCAGAGTCTATAAAGGGAGCTAAGTTCGTGAGCTTTCCTTCTCGACGAGCCTTTCGTTACAAGGATTTTATTTTGTTAGGAAAGGCTTCTCTTGGAACTAATATAATAATCGTTATCATAGAGTTCTTTAATCCATCAATTTTTAAAGTACCCGTTAATTTGCCTTCAGTTCTCACATTGCAAGTCACCCTTTTGCAGCATGCAACAAATCGTTTCAATTCCGCCGAAGAGGAAAAATGTTTTAAAATGTCAATATTGAGTTCTAAACGCTCTTTGAAATTTGCTCGAGATGCAACCGGTTCATTTACGTTATTCAAGTTTGTGATTTGTTTCTCAGAATTTTATTTCAGAATTTGGTATTCATTAAGTGTCAGATATATTGCGGATCGTTTGAATTTCTGGTGAATCTACGATTTCTAAAACAGATTTTGGCCAAAGGTTCTAGCCTTTACTGATCCATCTTGGGCCGTATTGCCATGATCGGGCGTCAATAAAATCGCGTGATAGGAGACCTCGTGAAATGAGATTGGCGGGATTACTTTCTGAGCGCACGTGTCTCCATTCATGAATTTTGAAACTCCCAGTATGCGTAGTGATATCAGAGACGCGACTTTTTTCAGAGGTTGATAAAGAATGGGAAGGAGTATTAATCCAATATAAGGTTATTGTTGAATCCGGCCAAAGAATTGTTTTTTCGAATTGAAAGTGTGAGAAATCTTGTAATGCTTCTTTGCACAGTTGAGCCAAGAGGAGAGCTGCCGACAGCTCTAATAATGCCAGCGTCATCATTTTAAGAGAAGCGACTCTCGTTTTTGCACAAACTACACGGGTTTCGCATTTTCCTTCTAAAGAAGTAGGTTGAATGTAAATGCATGCGTCGTATTCCTTTTCGCTGGAATCACTAAATCGGTGTAAGAGCAGATTCGCGTACTCGTCTATATGCATTTTTCGATAAATTTTTCATCTGGACAGCAGTACTAATTGTTCGCGATATTTACCCCATGCGCAAGAGACCGTTTGACTTTCTTCTTGCTTGCCATTCCAGTGGATACCTAATGTTTTTGAATGAATGAATTTTCGATCCTTGGGATGCACTATTGTTTGTATATACGAGTACGTTTTCGCGATATCAGCTGTCAAAACATAGGCATGTGAGCGAAACCGAACGAGTGAAGAAAAAGATTTTCTTGTATACTGGGACCTACTATGAGGACGTCAGTAGTAAGGTACAACTATGGGGCGACCGCCGCTATCCACCCCCACTCCTCGGCCATCTGTCTAGACTGGTGCCTACCCCCACCACTACTTCGCGAGGTCTGTGTCCCCTGTCCGCGGGGGGGGGGGGGCATATGTGAACTTCGCATAAGACATTATCCCCCCTCCAAAGGTCACGTGAATATTGACCCCCCTCTCTGACAACTACAGCTGATGCGAGCATGTGCATGGGTGTCTATCTTTTGTTGGCACACATGTCTGGAGATAAATTCCTAGGAAAAGGAAGATCTCTGTCATCATTTCTGGTAATTTAAATCTAGGATTATATTTTTAACGATAATAACTGAAAATAAAATATCATTGACTTTCATTTAACGTGCAAATGTGACTAATAAAACTTATTTTCTAAAGCAGGGCTCGCCACTTTCAGCAGGTGCAGACTGACACGAAAAGTGTAAGACTGACAGAAAGCTGTACTTCAATTTTTTTCTTTGTTTTCCAGGAATCGAAATGCAAGTGAATGGCATTTTTTTTACCGAGAATTTACAATACATTTTATTTCAAATTTTCAGTAAATTTTTTCCCCAAATTAATTAAGTTTATCGCCAAATGAAACTTTAGATTAAATTTTGAAGAAGTGGGACGAAAAGTATTTTTCCAATTTGCAAAAGAAAAATTCTTGACGACGTAATGCTTATTTGAATTTTGTTCTTTTTTTTTTAAAGGAGCCAAACTTTTTCTTTACCCTCTATTACTTTTGACCTGATTGAGACGCTTATCATTTCATTTTCTATTTGATAGAGTTTCTTGTCTTCTTTTGAAATTAATAAAAAAATATAAAGAAGCTTAAAAATCGGGTTTTTGTGAAAATATTAAAAGCCGATTTTCTCAGAAAACTCACCCTTATATTCTTTGTCAATTTTGTTGTGAAATTTGTAATTTCATAAGAAACAAATCTTGTGAGTTTTATGCGGGCTAAATAAGTTTTGCGGTGAAGAGAATTTTTTTCATAAAATCGAATTTTCAAATGTTCCTGGAAAACAACAACAAATACGAAACAAATTTTAAATTAACATTAAAGAATTATTTGTGAAGATAGAAAAGGTGGGGGTTTCCAGAAAATATTTGTTCATGTTTTAAAAATATAATGAAAAAAATGAGAAAAGTTTTCTGAAAAACCACACCTTTTTTATTTTTCCCAATATTTTTGAAAAGTTTCTGCTAATGGAAAAAACGCATCCTATCAGCTTTATGCGGCCAAAGCCATTTTTGAGACCAGCAAAAAAAATTTTCCCTAAAATATAATGTTTTCATTTTTCTCGTAACGCAAACGATGTAAGATATCGCAAAAGAGCATAAGGTATTTTTCATGGTACCTTTTTGCACGAGCAAACTTTCATCTGGAAATGTTTTTATATCTTTTGTTGTATGCAACAAAAAATTAGGAAATTCGAATTGATAAAAAAATAATTCTCTTGACTATAAAAGTTATTTAGCCCGTATAAAACTCACAAGATTTCTTCGAATGTACAAATTCAACAAAAAATTGGCGGATATTAACCTTCTTTAAATTTGTCAATGAATTTAAAAAGACGAAAACACACGCTATCGAAATCAAAAAGAAAACGATGAATATCTCGATTAGGTAAAAAGGTATAGAGGATTGTATTAAAATTTGGAGTTTTTCAAAAAGCAATACACAAAATTCAAATACGCATAACTTCGTAGAAAATATTTTTCCAATTCGAAAAGTACGTATCGCATAATTCCACAACTTCTAGAACATCCAGGGTAGAACTGAACTGATTTGAAATATATTGGGTATAATTTTTTGATTCGAAAGTAATTAATCTTTAAGGGAAAGTGATGTAGAATTGAGGGAAAGGCACATCTTTCATTTTTGTTTTAACATATTTGATGAGCAAGAGTTGACCTTCGTAAAAAATATGTGGGGCCCGGATTAAGAAAGCACAGGAGAAAAACTTCCGCGAACAACTCCTCGACAAGAAGATGCACAGCATCTTCCACGGAAATGTGGAGGATCTGTCGATGTCGTATGAGCTAACATTTGCTTTTCTGAAATCACCCGGATTGAAGTTAAGCACGGAGGGTTTCATTTTATCATGTCAAGACGGTGTCATTTCCACTCTAGCATGCTGTCGCCACATTTTGAGCCAAGACATTCCTGATGATATGGTTCTATTGCGTCTTGCTCGCTCTCGGACGAATAAGGTCTTTTTCTACCCTGACCTCGTTGAACGCACGGCACAGACCTTGACGCTGTTTCTACGCACAAAAAAAATACCCTGATGAAACATTTTTATCCCAAAAAACCACCAGATAAACATTTGGGTTTGTAAAAAATACTAGTAGTAACATATTATTTTTAAATAAAAAGGAAACTAGTAGTTTGCTTAATAATTGACATCAGTAGAAAAACAAACACTACTGTATTAATAAATAATACTTGAATAAATTTCCATGGTTTCTACCTTTCGTAGATTAAGGAATTACCAATAAATGGTTTATGATTATCAAGTAGAATACAAAATCAATATTGATTCAAAAAAATAATTTACCAGCATGGTTTCGGTCATGGAAAGACCCTTCTCAAGGCAAATTGTCAATAATATTATTAATTGAATCATTTAAAATAATGAAAATGAATTTTCAATTTTTAAATAGATTTCAAATTATTTTTTTTTTCATTTTTTGAATAAATGTTTAACTTTGTAATAAATTTTCACTTTTTAAATAAATTTTCAATTTTTGAATAAATTTTCATTTTTCAAATAAATTTTCAATTTTTAAATAAATTTTGAATTTTTAAATAAATTTTTTGTATTTAAATAAATTTTCAATTTTCAAATAAATTTTTCATTTTTAAATTAATTTTTAATTTTTGAATTAATTTTTAGTTTTTAAATAAATTTTTAATCATCAAATAATTTTTTAATTTTTAAATAATTTTTTGAATTTTGAATTAATTTTTAATATTCAAGTAAATTTTGAATTAATTTTTAATTTTTAAATAAATGTTTAACTTTTAAATATAAAAATTTTGTTTATTCTATCGGACTATCGTTAGGCATTTATTGGTCATTCTTTGTAACACTTGAATATATTGAAACCTTGAAACTGGATCAATAAAATGTCCCTAATTCTCATTCAAAATCCACTAATTTCTCCGCGCCTCTTTTCTCACGATTTCAATCAGTGAGAATCCAACGTCAATCAGTGAAAACTCACTAAAATTTTCAATAAATGACACCGACATGACAGAAAACTTGAGCGAAATTTGACTGATTTTCTAGTGGATTTACACTGCTATAAATCGCAAATGATTTTTTCATTTGAAAAACCATTATTTCATGGAACAAGAAAAATTTTCTTGAATCGAAGAAGTACTTAAAACGTACTTTATAACAGTGCATGATGAGGCATATAACTTAACCCCATTCGGTTATCGTGGGTCGTTTCAGACCCATGAAGTGTTTAGTAAATTAATATATGTGACATATAATACACTGTCATTGTACAGTATATTTTGTCATATGTAATACTGCATTTCTTTAATTAAAGCAATCATTTTTTAGACCGGAAACTTTTTTAATATTATTTTAGTGCTGTGATGTTCTCCCAATCAATTATATGTTACGTAATAGATATAAAAAGTAACGACTTACCGATTTCATCATCTCTCTCCACATATGACCGTTTTCTGGCCTCCTTGTCCTCGTATTCGTCGACATCTTTCTCCTCGTCCTCGTCCTCTTCTACATTCTGCTCCTCCTCCTCTTCCTCCTCCTTCTCAGAATTGCGAAAACTGGACGGCATCGCCTGGTCTTCCTCTTCAAAAAACGTTTCATCGTCGTCGTATTCATGTTCATTGTCGTCATCGTTGACCTCCATGTGTTCGTCGCCGTTGTCATCGTCGTGTTCACTATTATTTTTTTTATCACTGTCGTTTTCACTTTTATTACTATTATCACTGTTCTCGTGGTACACGATTGTTTCTTTGCACAAATTCACTTTCTGAAGTAACACCCACGATGTCCACGTCGTCAATAATGCAAATGACATCGGGAGCCGTAGGTGTTATCACTGGCACTGATAATGATGATGATGATGATGGTAAATGTGAAAAACGCATTAACCATCACCGTATCAGCATCTTGCTCCTGGATTCCAGGCGCTGCGATTGAGAGAATTTCAGGTGGCTGTAAAGGGGTAGGATGAAGGGATGCTAGTGTCAGCTTCGTTGCGTTGGATATTTCTCCAAGAGCTGGAAGAGGAAACAAAAATTATTATTATTAAATTATTATTGTTATAAAAAAATTAAAAACCACCATATCGAAGAATATAATAATTTATATTGCCTCACCACTTTTTAGAAATCTCTATGCCTGTCAAGTCGGATCTGCTGCTCTTCAATTTCCCTTCTTCGAGTCATCATCATTTCGCTCGCAATCGCGTTATCACCAATGACTCTTAACGCCCGATCGATCCCGACTCCATCGAGGAATGTCAGCAGAAGTTTAAGGATTAACCTTAACTCGCACTCCTTTAAGTCTCCTGACATTCCACACATGGTGATAATATTGGCCAATATCGTTGCCACGAAAATTTTTATTTAGGTGTGAAAAAAGGTTTCGGAGAATCTTGAAAAAACGAGAGAGCTATTGCGTCTTGCGTTGATCAAGAGAAACTGTGGATTTGAAGCTGAGCAGGGTGGCTATGTCAAAACATCAAAGGTGAATGTGGGTGGTGGGAAAAATTAGGCGTTTACAACGAGCACCTATCATCTTGAAGAAAATTGCGAGGTAGTGGGAAGTGTAGATAACTTTTGCATTTTCAAAATTTCTATTGGAAAGATGTAGTAACCAATCAGGTGCTTTGCCACACCTCCAGTTTTCATGGGAACCATCGTCACGATTTGCCCGAAAATGATGACATCTCGAAATATGGATAAAAGTGTTTGACAAAAAACCACCCTGGTGATTATTTGAAGTAGTCATATACTCTTTAAATAGTTACCTAGAGAGACGGTTTAACTATCTGGGGATAGAATCCAAGAGGCGATGCCATAAATATTTTAAACACGCAAACTCTGGTTGAGTTTTCACATGACGGATAAGATCCTAAGTGCTTTTCCGCGAATGTATTTCGAATTTAACAAGATTTTAAACCGATTCGGTATTATCTAAATAGCTAACAAACATTTACACGTCCATCACTGAGGCGGTAAAGGTTGTCTGCAGAAAGTCTCAGCTTCACAGTCTCTCTCTCCCTCTCTCTTTCTCTCTCACTTTGTTTATCTGTGTTGCGAGGCTATTACGGATAATAATCTCCTTCAATTAATGCAGTAAATTAGATAGTCCATGGGTGGAATTATGGAAATCTTTTTAAAATATATTTCACCTGTACCACTTCAAAAAATTCTGGTATATTTCAGGTATTTTATTTTTACCACCAATTACGAGTACTCATATACTGTGCAATTATGGATTTTTCCCATTCACATATGTGAAAAGTTGAAAAAACGAATGTGTGGGATACATACCTCCGTCACGCGTTTCTCTCTCAAGAGAGAAGGCATTCTGATTGGTTGAACATATGTGACGTCATATCTACGTCTCCCCACTAGAATAGACCCATGCATGAGGTATAAAAACTGCCAGGCTGCACAAAATCCTTAGTTATACTCTAAAAATTTCAACATATAACATATCGCAGTCTCCAAAGTCAAAATATTCACCTCGTCTCCCTCTGATTCATGCAAACAATATACAAATTGAATAACTCCTCTTCGATAAAGGTTATTCTTGGTTTGGAGATCCAAACTAATGGCTCTTTTGAACCAGTTATATGACTCTTGGATAACAAATCTCATGCAATATTCTTCAATCGCGGTGAATGGCTTCAATTGCAACAAAAATTCGATCTCGTTTGCTCCTACTTGAAGGATCGATGCAGCAGCAATAACCACGACTTATGTTTTTCACCGATTAAAATTGGACGTTATAACTTGTTTTTTACAGCCTCATATAATGCAATAGCTATTTCAATAGAAAATATTATAGAGAACAAGACAACGACAACAGCAGTCTCAGCAGCAAATAACGAGACGCAAGGAAAAAATGAGAAATTCTATATCCCCGGCATTGTTTTTCAAACACCCACATTTCAAGGACTCGTCAACATCGTCGTTTGCATCGATGGAGACATCAGGAGTATGGAGAGAGTTTTACCGAATGTAAAGCTCTGCAAGGATAGTTTCACAGAAGAATTGAGTGCTTATGTTTTGGCGGAGAAAATACAGAGGCCATCCAGTGAATTTGTGCGTCAAATGATGAATGTGAAACTTGAGTACTTTAGGCAGCAGCTGGAGTTCAAATTATCACCGGAATTTGTAAATTCACATTTTGAACTTGTATTACTTGTCATTGTCAAACAAACGTTGAAATGGTTATCTACAACCACTTTCCCCTACTGAAATGAAAATGCTTTCAACTAATATGATATTTTTTTCTATTTTCCTAAACCATCCTAGCATGCGAAAGTATATGAGATTAAGAGCCCAGGTCAAGAAGGATAAAATAGGATCTTGCCATGGAAGAACAGATTATAAAGGCTTTTAGTTGTTCAAATTAAGAAGATAGCACCTTGCAAAGCCTACGCGAGTGCAGGTTATAAAGAATTTTATGTGACTGCGGTGCATTAACGCGTTCCTATGCGACAGCGTGGAGTATCGTAATGTTGTATATTACGATACAGCGGACGATCACTCTTCACATCACACATCGCTGTATCGTAATGTACAACATTACGATAATCTGCGCTGTCGCAACAAAACTTGTAAATGTACCGGAGTCGCATAAAATAGTATATGCACCTAGGCGCATAATATACTATTACTTGTTCAAATTAAAAAGCGTTTGAGGGAGTAAAACACCATAAAATCTACACACTTTTCTCTATTTTTCTGTTAATAATGTGAAATAATAAGTGTTAAAGGCAAATAAGAATTATATTTTCACAGCATCGGCCGGCGCGGGTGGGCCAACGCGTGAGATCGCTTGATGATAAGCTGATCCAGGCGATCCGGGAACGCGGGTGCCGGGAACTAGCTGATTGTCGGCATGCGAACCAGGCTTTAATATGCTTAAAAAACCTGGCCCGTGCGCTGAACCGGAAAAAGCTTATATAAGTTCGCGGGTGTGGAACCGAAAAAAAGCTTACATAGGTGCCACACTGTCCGCGGTCACAGTTTGATTAGTTTTCAGGAAATACTTTTTTCACTTTGTTATTTTACTATAAATGATGAACTATAGTAAATTATATATCAGCATATAAAATGGACCCTCGTTGGCGACATCATTTCACTTCTATGGTTTGCGGTCCAAGCGGATGCGGGAAAACTTGTTTTGTCAAAAAATTCTTAAGCTACATCGACGTCATGTGTGGCAGTCGGATTATTCTGAATAGGGCAAAACCATAGAATTTTGAGAAGGGTAACCACAACCGTCTGATTATTCTAACGATAATGACCATCCTAAGCTTATAATTATCGATGGTATTATGCGTGGAGCCTCCAACAATACAATTGTAGATATTTTCACTAAAGGCAGTCGCCACAAAAATGTAAGTGTTATCTTTATCTCACAAAATTTATTTAATTAGGGACATGGACAACGGTATATATCACTTAATGCGCATTATATTGTTGTTTTTGAAAATCCTCGAGACCGAGCTCAATTTCAGCATCGTGCTCGACAAATATATCCAGAAAATCATCGTTTTTTACAACAAGCCTATCAGGACGCAACATCTAAACTTCATGGTTACCTGCTTCTCGATTTAAAACAGTCTACACCCGATAACTGTAGTTTTAGAACAAATATCTTCGCAATCGACAGTTTTTCATATGTGCACATACCTGTAAAAAATATAAAAAGGGATGCTCGAATTGATGAAATACCAGTTGTACGTCTGTAATGGCATCGATTGCACGTAAACACATTGGTGAAAAAAACACATCAGCATTGCTTGCACTCTGTCGCCTCGATCGTAATCAACGAAAAGCGATTCTGAGCACAGCTAATCCAAAACTCGTAAAATTTGTATGCGAGTGTGCTCTAAATATTTTGGCAGGGAATGTACCTTTGAAAACACATGAGAAACTTGCACCGATTATCGGTAGTCTTCTCTCAAATATTTGCACCTCACCTAATTCACCCATCTCATGAAGCCTCCTACGGCGGTATTGAAAAACTCGCAAACGCTGTGCGTAGAAGTGTCTCACGTGCAAAGGTGCTTGATTGCTTAAAACCTGAACAATTATATAATCTACACATACCAATTCATCGACGTTTCAGAAGAATAAATTACGATATATCAAATTTAAATAATTTATGGGAAGCAGATTTAATTAATTTAAAGCATTTAAAAGATCCCAACGATGGATACTTGTATCCACTGGTGGTGATTGACGTGCCAAGTAAATACGCTCGGGTTGAGCCCCTTAAATATAAATCTATGAATGAAGTGAGAGCAGCTTTTGAATGTATTTTCGATAAAGGTAAAAAGCGATCTCCTGTCTGTCTTCAGAGCGATAGAGGAAAAGAATTTCTCGGTGCAGGTTTTCAAAAATTTTTATCAAACGGTGGGATAAAATGTCGTGCCATACGTGATCCAAATGTTGAGGCTGCTGTAGTCGAAAGATTCGATCGCACACTAAAATAACGTATGTGGCGCTATTTCACTCATAGTAATACTCATCGTTACATTGATGTTTTGCAACATTTTATAGGGTTATAATAATGCACGACATTCTAGTATAGGAATGCGACCATCAGAGGTGGCTTTAGAAAATGCAGCACACGCTCGTTTAAATATTCAATGAAAGTACGGCAGGAAAGCCCTGCGTTGTAAAACCCCTAAATATAAGGTCTCCGATTACGTACGAATCAGTAGAGAGAAAGGCACCTTTGCGAAAGGTTATGAAGCTGGTTAGACAGAAGAGATTTTTGTGATAAAACGAGTAATTAAGGGTCTTAGACAAAATCCATATGTTGACGAGTTACAAAATCTGACTGCTGACGATATAGACGGAGTTTTTTACGAGAGAGTGCTGTCGGGTGTGAAGAAAGATACTGATATTAATAAGACAGAATTTATAATTGAACAAGCGATATGTAGTAGGAGAAAGGGTTCTGAAAAACAATTACTTGAAAAGTGGATAAGATATTCTGAAAAATTCCTGGATACCTGCTACCGATCTGAAATATTTGCAATGCTTCACAACACAACTGCCTCACGAAATACGTTTGCAGGGTCGTTGGACTTTTGGACTTACAGAAAATCAATTTCCAAGAACATTTCTTCATGTGAGATATGAGTCCCCTGATGGAATGGAAAATCGAATAGCTTTAATGACGAATGTATCGAGTAGTATGAATGATGAAAAAAATGATGAAAATTACGAGAGGAAAATCAATTATGCGAAAATTGACGGTGAAGATTTACTTCTCAAATTCTCGCTTCCTTACGTTTTTAAGGAAGACACCGAGAGTTGTCTGAGCTTAATGACAATGCCATTAGAGATCAATACAGAGCAGGTATGCTCAATAGTAAATGGTTAAGTTCTATTGTCTCCGAGTTTCGACTTGACGTATACCCTCAGGTAAACGATCTTTTCCGAGCGATAAACCAAACACTGATTGCTCGAGAACATATAGGATTAGTTTTCCAAAAAGACAAAGATTGTTATGTCAAAGTTGAAAAAAATTTTCAAGACGATTGTAAGATAAAGGGACGGCATTTTCTTGCAATCAGTGAAAAAGTATCTCATATACTTGGGTTTACACAACAGCAATTAATATCAGATAATCCTCATTATGCAAAAACACCGCTTTTACGTATTACACCTGTCGATACCCCAAACTAAATTTTTCCATTACACAGTTTTCCTCTTCAAATTACATTTCACCACAAGTTTCAGCGCGCCTAGGGCGTGCGACTGTTGGTTCTCGCGTTTTGCGTTCGATATTGTATTTACCTCGCGCTGCCTGCTCGGTCTCTGTACTTCCCCCATGTTTATGCACAGACCTTTTAAAGTTAAAGGTTAAAGCATCTAGAACTGTAATTTGGTGATTGTGAATTCTCTATTCTTAAAGCTCCTTCGGCTTTAACGAACACATTCTCATCACGTGTCTCGTGCTTTGCACTCGATTTTGTCCAAAATGCCAACTTTGCTACATTAGGTTTAACACTATCATATCATATGTATATTATATTTATTTTTGTACCTCAGCCTGGCATGGCTAATTCAGATATTGCAAAATATAGTACAAATTTGATTTATCATGATAACTTTGATATTTTTTTCTTATTTCGCATTAAATTTTATGCCCAACTACCCTGAAAAATGTATCCTTTCAATAAATTTATATTATTAAAGTGGTTTTAAGAAAAATTGTATGAAAAAAGTTTTTAACTAATTTTTAGATCATTTTTAGTTGAACAAATTTTGTCTATTAATTTTTTTTCGTCTCTTGTGTGTTTTTTTCCCAAAAATTTAACTTTTGTTTCATGCTATTTTTAACGATTAAAGCAAAAACTAAGCATCTTTAAAATAATTAAAACAAAAACCACGCATGCTATCAAAAACTGATTGCTAACAAATTCGTAGATCTTTTTCTAATGCACAATTTTCGTCCATTCATCTTTTTAAGTACCTTGCTTCGTTTTTCCAGAGATCTAATTTTTCTATTTTTAATGCTATTTTTGTGACGAATAAAACAAAAGCTACGCATCCTATCAAAAAGTGATTAATAACAAATTTGTAGATCTTCTCTATATGCACAATTTTTCTTTCCTAATATTTGTTCATATCCTGCATATTTTGACCACAAAATGGAATTTTTGATTTGTCATTATTTTATTGTGCAATAAAAATTAAAATGTTTGATTTTTTATAAAATTCAAAAAATTGTTATGGCAATATTGTAAGATGTTCAGAAAGCAACGATTTTCTCTTTCGGACTTTTTTTCAATATCGTGCATTTTTTGGCTTAAAATGTTCATTTTTGTTTGCTTTTTGGAATTTTGAAAATGCTATAACTCCGGTATTTTTTTTTTAGGAGAAAAAGTCATCAAAATAAATTGTTTTTCTTTTCGAATATAACTAATAACCGTACGTAGATATTCAAAATATTGAAAAAAGTGGTCTCAAAAATTTTTTAAATGTGCTCACTTTTTGAAATTTCATTCAAAATGGCAGACAGACAGATACATTCGTAAAAACCGGTTTTTAGGATATATGGGGCCTGAAAACGTGGACATTCGACAAAAACAGGGGGTCAAATTATAGGACGACAATGTAAAAATAATTTTGTAATTATTCACTTTATTGCAACTTGTGTCCTTTTTCCATTAATTTGATTCTTTTAATTTTAAATTTATTTTTATAACAAAAGTTTATAATAAATTTGTAGATCTTTTTTGGTTGAACAACCTTTGTCTATTCATCTTTTTTCGTACCTTGCGTAGTTTTTCCAATTTTTTAGTTTTGTTATTTGTTAATGTTATTTTTCACGATTGAAAAAAAGTTACTCATCCTATCAAAAAATGATTAAGAAAAAATTTGTGTCTCTTTTTTGAGTGAAAAATTTTTCTCCAATAATTTTGTTCGTGGTTTGTGTCATTTGTTCAAACATTTAATTAATTTTATTCTTAAATCGGTTTTTTACAAATGAAGCCAAAACTACGTGTTCCATCAGAAAGTGATTGAAAACAAATTTGTAGATCTTATTTGAGTGCACAAACTAACAAACGTGACCTTCACTTCAGGACACTTCGAGAGTATACCAAAGCCAAATCCAATACGTTAATTCTTTTGAAAGTTATCGTGCTAACAAACTAAAAATCTACAGACTAAGAGAGAGACAGACAGACAGACAAACATACAGACATTTAGTAAAAACCTATTTTTTGAGTTCAGGGGATGTCAAAACTCAGAATTTTTGAGAAAAACGTATGGGGTCAAATTTTACACAAATATAATACCTTCTCATTGTAGGATGAGAATGTAAAAATTGATTCGAGAAGAAGGAGAAGCAGAAAAGAAACATTAAATGCTCAAGTAAGAATGATTTATTACGTAGATTACTACACAACACAAGTAGGCGGAGGGGGAATTATCAAAAGTTTATGTAGTAGTGTCCTCTCAGAGAGGTCATGGAATCGGCAATTTTCTAGGTGGGCTTTTTCGACGTGTACTGCTGATGCAAGCGCAGGTATATAACGCGCGTTTCAAGGAATCTAGATAAAATAATATTATAAATTTGGTGTGAACATTTTCAGACCTCAGTTACCCGGAGTTCGTGGCATAGAGAGTATCACGCAGCTTAGAAAAAGGATTAAGCGGAAAAAAGTTGAGAGGTTTGGTACAACGCATAAATCGAAGAAGAAAAATAGGAAAGGAGTGGAAAATAGGAAATCTAAAAAGTGAATTAATAGTAGTGAAAAAAAGGAAAAATAAGAAAACATAGAAGAAACGCAAGGGTAAAAGTAGTACTAAACAAAATCGTGTAATTTCGGACATTTTTGCCGGTTAATGAGTGGATTATTATATGATGTCCTTTTTACACTCACATTCTAGCAAGAGTTTGAAAACTGAACTATTTCTTTTTTCTCTTCCACCTGCTCAAAAATTTGTTGAGAGCTCGCAATGGGTCTGTTACAAACCCGTTTTATCGCTGACCGATGATTCGCCGATAGAGTTTGTCATTCCAGGCCACGGCAAAGAATACATAGATCTCGCTCGTACAATGCTCAGTATACGCGTCAAACTGGAAGTACCGGCAGAAACTTCTGCAAATGTATTCGATCTGAAAAGTTTAAAAGTGATAAACAACTTACTTCATTCGATGTTCAATCACGTGGACGTGTATTTCAGTCAAAAACTCGATTCTCTTCCAAACAACGCATACGCGCACAGAGCTTACCTGGAAACATTGCTCAATTATGGACCAGCTGTAAAAAAAGCCATCTGACTTCCGCTCTCTGGTGTGTAGATACTGCAGGAAAAATGGAAGATTTGTCCAGTGAAGGTACAGGCATCGATATGCGTCGAGATTATTCTGGTGCAGGCAAAACAATAGATCTAATCGGTCATCCGCATTGCGACATTTTCAATCAAAACAAATTTCTTCTCAACGGAGTCGAGATGCGTCTTTGATTCGTACGTACAAAGGATGCTTTTTTCCTTATGGATCCTGTCAAGACATGCAGTTTATACATTTTGGAAGCATCGCTCATTGTACGCCGTTCAAGAGTAAGCCCCGGAATTTTGCTAGCACACGCAAAAGCTCTAACACAAGGAACAGCAAAATACCCGATAAGAAGAGTCGAGGTCAAAGCGCTTAATTTACACAGCGGTATTCACGGTGAAACTCTTGATAATGTTATGCTCGGGCAGTTGCCTAAAAGAATAATTATGGGTTTCGTAGAGAACAGAGCTTCCAACGGAAATAGAGCATTTAATCCATTTAACCTTCAAAATTACAAGAATAATTTCTTATCTCTTTACGTCGATGGTACACAAATACCTTCGAAACCTCTGCAACCAGATTTTTCCTAAAAAAATCTTTACGTTGATGCTTATCATACTCTTTTCTCTGGCAGTGGTATTTACTTTTTTAATGAGGGTAATGATATCAATAGAGGTGATTACTCGAAAGGATTCTGTCTTTTTGCTATTGATCTTACCCCTGATCTTTCTCCAAATTGTTATTCTCACTGGAATCTTTCAAAGCATGGAAGTCTACGAATAGAGGTGAGTTTCGAAGAACCACTAGCAAACACTGTAAATTGTATCGTATACGCAGAATATAATAGCGTTTCGGAAATCGACGCATATAGACCAGTTATTGTTGATTTTGGAGGATAATAAATCATTTTTGCCGCTGTCTTCATTTCTCGAGATTTGTCTCATACTTGTCTCATACTTGTCCTTGTCTCACGAAAATTCAGCTGTGTAAACATTGGAGAAAGGGTGAGAAAAAATTTTCAACATACGTTATCATATATGCGTCTTTTTTGAAGCCCACAGGTCATCCTTCATTTCGTCGAAAGTAGTCTTACAAGTTGATATTCAAGGCTTTCGTGATCTCACAAATAACTCTATTGTAAAAGAAGTGGCCGTCATTGCAGTAGATCATAACTATATTGGGCATTTGACAGCTGCACCACCTTATCCTTTCTCGGATCTATGTAGCGCTTCAAAAAACAATATAACTGACTCACCTATTCCGGTGGAACACAGCAGAGTTATAAAGATCCTCTTCGAATGTTTGTGGCCAGTTTTGTATTAACTTCTTGTATCATATGTGCAGTGGTCTTTTTTTGCGCGATTTTACCAAACTATTGAGCGAAAATCTCGTAGAAAATGATCGCCTTGCATCGAATTTTGATAAAATGATTGCAAAAAAATATGAGATTTAGTCGAGTGTTTTGCACAAACCTGAAGAGAGTTTTCAAGGTGTTGATTATAATGAGGGGTCTATTAATAAACATCTTGAATCCTGTGTTCAATCTTGCATTTCACAACTTACTACTTTATTTCTAGCATAGTGTACTCACATTTCATACTGCGCGTTACGTGTTACTTTCAAGTGTTTATGAAAATGTATTTTTGCGATATGTTTTTATCAATATCTCTAAGTCTTCAAGTATATATATATATATATATATATCTGTTATGCTGCGTCATTTATACGGCTTGACTTTTAAGATTGATTGAAAATTCTCGTTTAGAAGAGTGGAAAATGTATGATTTATTCAATGAAATAAAATGATGTCCCAGACTAAAATGGGTAATGAGCCGTAATAATAATAATAAGTTATTATTATTTATGATAATAATAAGCGAGGCAGTAAAGATCTACTCACCGTAGACGCTGTTGCCATGACGCAAGCTCGTAAACATCAAAGAAACTTGCACATGGCATACATCGACTACAAGCAAGCGTTTACTTCTGTACCACATGACTATTTGCTTGAAGTCTTGGAAATATACAAAATTTGCCCACGCATCATTGACTTCCTAAGTCGTGCGATAATGCTTTGGGGTACAAGAATCAAGTATTTTGATCATGGACAATCAAGGATAACTAGATCAATACGCATAACGACGGG